>BMAO01028669.1:0-93629 GCA_019973975.1 Trichonephila clavata
TACAAATTATACGTATAACCATTTTATTCATTTCAATCCCCCCATATTTATGAAACCTTTCAGTTTGATATGGCCTGGAACTTGTAAGGCTTGTTTTTAATTTTTTAACTGCCGACATAGTACGGGTTACAATTAAAAATATTTATATTTAGAATACAATAATTTGAGAAGAAATTTTGTATTAACACATACTTAATACCCACATATACATACTACACATTACTTTTAAATACTTTCGAAATGTAAGTTCAACACTGGTACTGACTGGGGCAAGCACCTTAAATTGCGAGCCAAAAATTTCTATTATAGAAAATAAGAGACATGTGCATGGCCCCCATTGGCATCTCATAGCGTGAAACAGGTAGGAGACGATACAAGTGCTATGGAAGTCTCTTTCTGCAAACATAACTGAACATAACCCTGCAAAAGTGCATTTCATCCGAAGAAAATGCTTTAAATAGGATTATTTGCTTTTGTTAGTCCATTTTTTTTCAACAAACCAAATGTGAGTAAAATTATACTATTTGTTTGATATTTTGTAAACACTTCTGCTTTATTTCAAATACTACATATCTTTATATACATTTGTTGTCCTTTTCGTAACTTTCGAACTATAATGATCAAACTAAAGGTTATAGACAGCCTTTAAATTGATTTTGTGTCAATACAGGGCTTGAAAAAATTCAAATGCATAGAATAGAAATAATCGACACAAGTTAGAAAATCGAAATAAACCCGCCTAAGCAAACAAGTGGTTGCCTAGCAGTCGTGGGTCAGTTAAAAAGCTTGCGTGGGTCAGTGAGTGACCCACGGGTCATAGGTTCGCCATCACTGGTTTAGAGTGTACATTATTGTTTGAACTGTCTTCATTTTGTTAATTATCATTTTTTCATCGCTTATGGCTTTACTGTCTTTCACTTTTTAACATTCTTATTCTGTATTTTTGTCATCCTTTGTTGAGTCGCTATCATTGTACTTGCACAGCAAGGGTTTCTTTGATCACTGCAAAATCATTAATAGTGAAGTGGCGCGCTTATCCGGTAGGATAGAACCAGGTACCTTTGGAACCGCAGCCGAGTAACTTATCCACTATACCAAAATGATCACCATGGTGCGGAGGTAGTTACTGGCTTATATAGATGGTACCGCTACATCCTCCCCCACCAATGATTCGGTAGATAGGCAAACGAACGATGTATGTGTTTAATCAAGCGTGTTTTGCCGCTGCGTCATTCGTGCGTGATGGCTTGTTGATTGCGTCATATGTGAGACGACTTTGTTCATTGCGTCATGTGTCTTTTGGCTTTGGTTGCATTTGCGGTGAATAGATGGCACCACGACATTTCAGAACGTTGCGTCTTTCTGAGTTCAGCCAGGGTCACCAATGAAGTGGCGCGCTTATCCGGAAGGATAGAACCTTTGGATCCGAAGCCGAGTAACTTATCCACTACACCAAAATGATCACCATGGTGCGGAGGTAGTTACTGGCTTATATAGATGGTACCGCTACAATAGCATTATTGCAATAAATTTCCATTGTAATATTTTTAGGGCATAACAACATCAAATTGTTAAGCTTTTCATTTTCCATAAAAGATCTCATTCCAGGCTTTACTCTCTTAACAGCGGAAATGCATCTCTCATGACTCGCTAGGAGGTGATACGTTCGCTGTAATTTTAATTTTTTCTCGTTTTTCACCCTTTTTTATTTTTTACCCCCAAATCTCTTGCGCCCTAGGCATGTGCTTAACGTGCCTAAGCGAAAAAGTGGCCACGTTTGTCTTTTTAATGCTACTTGAAAATTGGCTTCTATATTTTCTAATTTCTTTTCAAATTCCTGAATGTTGGGTTCTGGAGCTGCTGTTTTTAATGCTGCGGAATAACTTTATGAGTATGTTCCCTTAAATTTATGTCGTGTCTCTCCCAGAGTTAAGTGATGACTGCATTTGAATTCTAGGACTTCTTTTTCTTTAGTCAATGTGGAACAGTTGGGGAAGTTTGCCGGAATCTCCTGTACAATTTATACATTTTGTGATGTTTATACACTGTCCGGTGCAAAACTCGCCACAATAGATGCATCTTGCATGGCTGGAACAGAATCGAGATAAGTGGATGAGTTAAAACGTTCGTTATATTGCTGGGGATTTGTCTATAGATAGTAGAACTCGATGGTTAAAAACCCGAAGTCTTACGTATTCTGGTATATTTATACCTAAAATGGTAATTAAAGAAGGAGGAGCTTTTTGACGACTGTGTTAGGTTTAACAAATCATCTCATTTCAACTAATTAATGATCACTTGCATTTTGTAATTCTGTTGCCACTTATACCAGATGTACAATAATTGGAATATCGAAAAGAAGGAATCACGAAGGGAACCCTTCCCATTTAATATTAGCTTTTACTGGAATATATTTAAAATTTGATCTATAGTTATATGGGCAGCGCATACAGAGTCCGAGGTACTAATTTTTACACTCATGTCCATAAATTAAGAATAATGAAGTTCAGGCAAAGAAAGAGACAGAAGCAAAACAAATTTGACTTATTTGTAAAGTCTATTTATTAAACAAAAGGTAAAGAGCAAAAAAATGCTTTATGTTTGACATAATTAATAAAAATTGCGATTTTTACTCCCTGGAGCAAATTTAAAAAAAGAACCTATTTATAAAAAACAGTATAACATGGTTAGTATGATAGTTAATACTGAGTATGTCTCCCGGACGATGCAATACAGGCCTTGCAACGCCTACGCATGCTGAGTATCAAATTATCAATCTGATAACGAAGAATATTACACCACTCATCAAGCAATGCCCTCCGAAGTTCCGGTAGACAGGTGGTAGGGGGTTGACGTGCTGCAATTCGTCGGCCAAGCATATCCCACACATGCTCTATTGGATTCAAGTCCGACGAGTATGCTGGCCAATCCATACGGGTGATATCCTCCGATTGATGGCATTCGTCTACAATGTTTGCACGGTGAGGACGGGCGTTGTCATCCATAAACAGGAATTCAGCACACATGGCACCCCGAAACAAACGTACATGTTGTTCCAGAATGACATCCCGATAGATGTGACCTGTCATCGTTACACTCTGAACATGCAGGTCAGTTGTGGAACCAAGAATAATTCCTCCCCAAACGAGCCATCCTGCACCACCGTAACGGTGTCGTTTAATGGTGTTCTCTTGGTGGTAACGGGTACCTGGCGCTCTCCATATGAAAGTCCGGCGAGAATCAGACTGCAAACTAAACCTGGACTCGTCGGAAAACATCACACAAGACCACTGTTGTGGTGTCCACAATGCGTGCTCTCCACTCTAGGTTAATCGCAGGCGACAGTGAGTTGCGGTAAGGGAAACACATCTGACAGGCCTACGAGCATATAGACCAATGTGCCTTAAGCGCCTGTACAAGGTCTGCCTTGAAACTGTCGTACCGGTAGCTGAAGAGAGCTGACGAGATAGGTCTGATGCTGTGCTCCGTCTGTTTCTTTTGTCAGTAACTGCCAAATACCGGTCCTCATTCGGCGTTGTAACGCGGGGACGACCTGTGCTGTTATATCAACTCACATTACCACAATCTTGGAATCTTTGCCAAAGCCTGGAGATGACACTATGAGCGATTCCAAGTTCCTCGGATACTTCCAGCTGGGTACTTCCACATTCCAGTCGTCCGATAATTCTACCACGTAAAAAATCATCCAAAATGCTTCCTTTGTGCCATAACTATGCGGTTATTGCACTGAAAGGCTTTTAAAGCGCTTGTGAACTATTTTACTTCTTTGCCACCATTCCTTATATACCCCTCTGTTATACTCTCGTCATTGTGACGTACTATCCGCGCCATCTGGTGGTTTCCTGTAATTTGCATATTCTTATTCAAGATGTGTGTGATAATTCTACAGGTGAAAATTTTATTTTAGAGTTCAATTTCTGTGTGATTCTGAATTATCCTGAATTTATGGACATGAGTGTATTTTACCGCTTAGAATAAAGTACATGTGTTCGTTATACTGTCAAGTCTAGGTATTTTGCTCTTTTTTCGGCTTGTAAGAGGGGGGGGGGTCGGCTTAGGATGCTAGCTGATTTTCTGTATGTTCAAGTAAAATAGATATTTCAGTAAAGTTTTTATTCCCAGTTCGCAAAATTAGTTCTTTTCTAGTTTTAGAACTTTAAATATTCAAAATCTGAAGCTTCTGTCATGTTACCTGTCATTATATTGTTCGTCTCATCAATGTTGATTATCCGGAATGAGAAGTGCTAACAAAGTATATTAAACAAAAGGAAAAAGAGACAATGAAAAAAAAAACTTCTTAAGTCCAGCAGTACGCAAATTCGACCACTTCCGCGAAGTTACTTCACGCCCCGTTCGCTGCAATTTTTTCTTTTTCGGAGTTTATTTGAGTGACTATTGTTTTTATATTATATTCATATTTTAGGGGAAATGTTGCGAAATGAATGAATACTAACACCACCCTATTCAGCTACTCGAGGGCGTTTGGCGAAGGACCTCGTAATTTAAAACCATGGTCAAGTGACGAGGAAGACACCTGAGCTGGAACTCCCTCTCTAAACTTCCACACCACACCAACGGGATGGTGATAATGTATACCCAAAGGAACCGAGCTCACCCGAAGAGTCATCCTCACGTCCAGTCTTTATAGTTTAAAATCAAAGTTTACACTTTATACCAATTCCAATTTTCTCAAATACATAAAAAATAATAAAATTATCCAAAACAAATGCACCATAAAGACCAAAAAAAAAAAGACAGGAAGTATAAATAATAATAATTTTTAAAAAAATGTTTCTTTTGAATCATATTTTCAGTTCACGTTACCACTTCCTGTAGATATTTCCCCCTTAATTGGTCCTCCTGTTTAAAGAAAAAGAAATGATTCACAGCACCGGAAGGTAGATTACTTTTTTTTTAGATCTCCTCCCCCATTTTTTTCTTGACAAACAAAAAGGAAGAAAGCAGCAGTGAAAAATAAATAAATAAAGAGATAGAGAAAAGGGGAGAAGAGAAATTATTGAATTTCATTGGAGATAATGTTATTTGAGCTCTCGACAGATTTAACGTGCATCGCCCCCCTACATGGCGGTTCTTCAGCGGTACAAGATCGAATTCATGACACTCCGGCCACAAGTCTGTTACCTTGGCTACCGCGGCCACTGGAAATATTTCGAAGCCTTTCTTTTGTCACACTGGTGCGGTTTTCTTAGACATCCAAAAAGCCTTCGATCGCGTCTGGCACGAAGGACTTATTTACAAACTATTTTATTATTATCCCCCCTAAATGATAAAACTAATCTTCTCTTACCTTACTAATAGAAACTTCAAAGTTAGAATTAACTCCACTTACTCCACCCCCAGACCCACGGAGACGGGGGTGGCACAGGGGACATTAATTTCCCCATTTCTATTTAATATCTACGTGAACGATATACCGATCCACGTCAACACAATTTTGTGTATATACACAGACGACACTGCAATTTTAGCAACTCACACTGAACTAACACTTATTGCCAGAGCACTAAACAGACACCTCTTAGCGCTAGAGGACTGGTTCCCCAGGTGGAAAATTGCACTTAATGTTGCAAAAACGGAGGCCGTCCTCTTCACTAAGAAACTCAACATTAAACAAACAAAAATATTCCTACACAATGAACAAATCCCTTGGTCTCAGCACACCAAGTATCTTGGTGTCACGTTGGATAAAAGACTCACTTTCAAACAACATGTAACACGCATACGAGGTAACTTTATTAAAAAAGCCACCTCGTTGTGTGTGTGTGTGTTGTGACCCCATTATTACATAGAAGATCTAAATTAAGTAGATCTAACAAATTACTTATTTTCTCTCTATTTCTAAGACCAACTATAACCTATGCCTGCCCAGTTTGAGGTTTTGCAGCTAAAACACACATCAAACTACTTGAAATCTTACAGAATAAAACACTGAGGCAAATTTTATGCGCCAACTGGTACATGAGAAATGCCGATCTCAGACGCGCTATTAAATTTAAGACAATCTAGCAGTTCATGCAAAAACTGTCGAAAAATTTCTTTAAAAACATTGGCACATCTGATAACCCCTCGATCGAGAAGTATACTCCAACACACAGCACACACAGACCCAGAAACATCCTTCTAAATTAGACTTATTATCTCAGGTAAAACTGTTCATAGTTTTCTTCTTTCTAGCATTTTTCAGTTCCATTTCTCACATCAGACAGCAACAACCAATCAGAGGGCTCCAAAAGCCGTACGGATGAGAGCAGCCCTCACACATGGACACGGCGACGGTACCCACTTCGGGTCCGAAGTCAACACTTTAACGCAACATCCAATCAGGTTACTCCCTCTCGCTCCGCGGGAAAGGAGAAAAACCTCACACCACTCAAGATCACAACATGCTACGATAAGCTGCAACCCCATTGGGCGGTCAGTACAACCTCCCTAAGCCACTATTGGCCGAAGGGAATCTCATGTTAAACTCTAAGCTCTGATCATCAATAACTCTCTGTTTCCAAGTAAAGTTTCTGTTTTCATTTTGTAATTGTAATTTTATTCTTGTAGTTTAATTTTTTTATTTCAATTTCTTCTTTCTTAAAAAAATTTAAAATGGGCAAGTTTTAAAGCAATCATGTTCCATCACCCTCATGACAGGAGATAAAAGCCCTGACGGGCTAGGTGCTCCAAAACAAAAATCAGCTACAATATACTGAGTCTATAAGAATTATTACAAGCACTGTTCTACCAAGGTGTGAAAGATCTGTTGAATTCTTTCTTTTTCTGAGCACAGAAATATCCCGAACTTACGTAATAGGTAGGGCCAAGTGATAACCGTATAAATCGGGGTATGATTTCGCATATAAATATGTATGAATTATTTTTATTTGCGGAGGGAGTCGGAAGAAAGTATTAATTTTGGAAAAAAGAGAGAGAGAGAGAGGGGTATAGTAAAATTTTAAACAACACAAATAAAAAATCTCAAATCGAAATTATTTTGGCTTAAAATCTTAACAAAGTAATCTGCCGGCTCAAATATTTTTTTTTTCTTTTGCAAAATTTCCTCGTGGCATTCTAAAAATTTCTTTATTTCTTGTTTTGTTGAAAACATACTCTAATAGTTGGAGTCAATATTTTCTAAAACTTGTAACCTTTTTTCAATTAAAGTCTCAGGCCTTCTGTCAAATTCCCAACCGTCGATCGATCTTCTGATTGAATTGGGGGGGGGGGGTCTAAAGACTCGTTCTTCAATGTCTCATGCATTTCTATGAGATCATCAATTGCCTGCTCCTTATTGTGGGAATCTAGACGTTCTTGAACTTCATGACTATTCATTTTTAAATTTATTTTCTTGGCAATATTGACAACGTCTCTATCACATTACCAATTTCACCTTTTTTTTTCTTCAAACAAAGGACAAATCGACGAGATTTGCAAATCGCGTAACTCCGGGTTCGCTTAAGTCGGGGTAGCGTAAGTTGTGGCATTATTGTATTTTCAATTATTTTACTCTCTGTCAATGAAATTTAAGGTGTTATCTTCTGCTTTTTTACATATATATATTTTGATTATTTTCTCATTAATTGTCAATCAGTAATAGAATAATAGCCAATCAGTAATAGTCAAAATAATAGACTATTTATACAAAAAATTCATTATTTCTTCCACATTCATCCATTTTTTCTGGTATCAAATGTGTCACTATCACTATATTTTTGAGATTTTAGATCAGCAGAGTTTTTCTGAAAATATCTTTCTCTTAATGAAGATGGATTTGACTTCCCATTTAAAAAACACTGTTTATGCCACAAAGCGCAAAATTTGCATTATTTTTTTGTATCATTTTTTATTAAAAAATAATTTTTCTAAAATTAGAAGATAGCAACAATTTTTATTTTTTTCTCAGGTAGTCCTGCATTTTAGAATTGGATGGATTAGCCTGAGTTATTGTTGAGTAGTATACAGTTTAAATGTCTAGAAATCACGTCGTGCTTCTGCTAACATTATAGAAGCTCTGTCGCAAATTTAATTTAATTATTTTTTCTCTTGTAAATATATAGGGATGATTAAGAACTGGCAGGGTGGTGGTCACCTTTACAATTTATGTTTCTTGAAGTATGAGAGTATCACCTGAAATGGGTTATGCTACAGTTGCTTGCCTGCCACAAGGTTTTGGCAGCAATTATAAGAATAAAAGAAACTAAAATAAATATGGCATTGTCTATATTTGTAAATGTAGTTTTGCACACTATAATTACCAACCGACTTTTCATATATACTTATTCTTACACATTTCTTACAAATTACAATATTTTGCATATTTTCCCACACAATCGTTTTTGATGTGTAACATCTTTCCTCTCGATTGCTGGAGATTTGTGGGAGTGATTTCCTGAAAATTGACGGAAATGCGTAACAGGAAGTTGGGAAGCGTGTACTATTTAATTTGACCTATCAGCGCGCTTGTTGGTGTCTCTTCGCTACCCTCGCATGAAGTTCTGTTTCTTCGCCTTCATTCAGAAGGGCCTAAGCCCTTCATTCAGAAGGGCCCTACGGTCTAGGCCGTGGGATTTGTATTTTTGTTTTGTTTTCTCACTTAAGGATCAGAGAAGAAACTAAGTCCTTTAGCTGGATCTTGAAAAGATATGTCCAAGTGGGGTCTAACTCTAGAAGCCATCAAGACGTCAGCCTTTTTTATATTGTTAAATTTAGCATTTCAGAAGATTCTAATTCAAAAACTCGGTTTTGTTTGCGCTTGACTTCAAATTCGCACATATCAGCAAGTCTTATTAGACTTCACCAAGGATAAACTTGCGATCCTTACGCTCAATCGTCAAAGTCTGAGGGCTCACCAAACAGATTTTGACGTTATTTCACAAAATTGTTCGTTACTCATGTTGGCAGAGATATGGTTAGATAATGACGAACGTATTTCGATACCTGACTTTTCAAGTGCATACAATTTAAGCGACCGGGCCACAGAGCAGCTGGTGTTGCGATCTATCATAAACAGAACAACTCACATGTTGTGGCTCCTATATGGATATTACTTATCATCAAACAAGTGGATTGGGTATTGCTATTCAAGATATTGGGGGACATATGTGCGGCAGAATGCTTATTTGCAAATGGACAAACAGTGATTTCGATGGTCGTATACATTTCTCCGAATCAAACGGTTCAAAAAATTAAAGATTTCCTGCATTTTTTACTTTTACCATATACCGAAGGTGGTTTTGTTCTTATTAAAAAAATATCACTCGCTTTCCATTATTTTGAATGATGATTTTAAAGTTAATATCAGTTTGCCCGAAGCCGAGCCACTTATAGCTTTTTTGAATGATGAACTTAAGCTCGAAATGAACACAAATGGAAATGTTTTGACAACTAATTCATTACTGTTATTGACGCTATTTTTCAACGTTTTTTAAATACTTGAAATCACAAATATATATGTCATATTTAAGTTATCATTACCCCTCTTCCCCAAATTGTGTGTGTGTGTGTGTGAACAAGAATAATTATTTTTTATAAAAAAATTGCATTACTCCTTTTGTTAATTAAATAAAATTTTCATTAAAGATATAATTATTCCATAAAAAAATGTTTCCAATCATACTCGATTCGTTTTTTCCAGGATTTAAGTTGCTAGTACGAATTTACCACGATAACATGTCAGATGTTACACATTGCATGCGACTACTATAAGGCTCGTTTCTTCTTTTTTTTTTTTTTTACATTTTATACATATTTTGTTAGTCTCATTGACTTCGCAATATTTTATTTGGCCAACTTTCAGTTGGGAGGAATCTATAGTTAAATTTGATCTTGTTTTTGATGAACGTTCGTTATCTAATTGTCTTTCTTTCTAATGTTCGATCTCAAGTTCTTTTGCCAATTGAAATAAAAATTATAGCCTTGCAACTTCTTCACCCGTCGTTTTTTACGTAAAATACAAGAATTTAGCTTGGTTAAATTTAAGATAGTGAAAAATATCTGTCACGATATAAAAAATATCTGTAGTGCCCTAAGCACTACAAATTGTTACTCTCCCATATTTCTAGAGGATCCTTCAGTTCTTACCATGCCAGTTTTGGTTTGGAAAGGATTTTCAAATTAACTATCTCACTTTTTTTCGTTTCTTTGGTTTTGTTGTTTGAAAAGTTTTTCCATTACCCACCAATTGTGCACAACCGTGGACTGGCAACTGACAGCCTTAAGGAAAGGAAAGCATCATGGCTTGGTTACCCTTGTTCATTTCTTACCTTATGTCATTATGGACCACCCACCCACCCTTTTGTAAGTTAATACAGTAAATTAATGAAATCTTTTGGAATTACAGTATAGAGTATACATTATTGTATGAACTGCTTTTTAAAATTTTTAATTATCATCCTTCTCATCGCTTACTGCATTCCAATCTTTTACTTTTAGACATCCTCATTCTTTGTTGAGTCATGTCAGTGTACTTGTACAGCAAAGGTTTTCTTTGAACATCGCAAAATCATCAATTACATTATTGTAATCAATTTATATTGTAATACTAGCTTTTACCCGCGGCTCCGCTCGCGTTGATGCCTTTACATAACTGTCAATGTCGTAATCGTTATCATTAGAAAGTAAATAATATAATATGGTAATTTTTTTTTGCTTGACTGGAACCAATAAAATTTAAAAATTCTAAAGTTGAGCTTAGTTTATAAGAATTGAAAACGTAATTTATATTATAATAATTAACAACAAAAATTCAATAACTTAAACTATTAATATTTTTAAAAATCGAAAGTATCTACGTTTAATATATAATCCCTCTTTAAAGGAGCACAAAACAGAATATTATTCTAAGATGCTACTGTATACCATATTATATCTTCTTCCGTCATTTGCAAATATATGAAGATTTAGGCATTGGACACACCGATCAGGCTACATATTGTTGGCCATGGGAAAAACATTGCTTTTCCAAATGCACCCCTGCTACCTGAAATGTTAGCTTTGTTAATAGCAACAGTAAAACTGGAAATTGAACTCGTTTGAATTGAAACAGTAGTTCAGTGGGGAAACTTGGAATTCGAGGTATGATAACACTATCCATTTTCATGACATATGTTAAAATATTGGCACCAAGTATATTCTGCATCAGTTTTGTGATCCAAAGCCTCGTTCGTTTACATAGTTGAGGAGCATCGAGATTTTGCATAAGTATATAACTGGTACATTTAGTTTTAATTGAAGTTTATGTGCGGGTCCACCCGAAAGTTCAAGTGAATTTAAGAACTCCGTGGGATATACTTTGTTCTTTATCCATGATTGTATTCATTGACAAATATTTCTTCATTTCCCCCCTTCCCCCGCACGTCGTTAAAAATTTTAATGTTGATTTTATGGACAATGTCATTGTTAGGCACCAATATGGATCTTGCGCGCAACCACTGATCCCAATTTAAATTTTGTTGCAAGCCCGGGTAAATTTCAGCAATAAGAGAGATTTACATCATTTTCTACGTTACAAAATTCTCTGGAAGTAAAATATAACCTCCAGCATTTGCGTCCAAACATCCATAACCGATTTTCAATTGCGTCTCTGCATAATGTTCCGAATCTACGTCATTATGAAGATGCGCTCTCATATTCGTTTTCCGACTGAATTTTTCAACTTTTGCCCATAAGCTTGAATTCATCAGCCAATAAATAATAAAGTACCATTCCTTCTATAATATCTGTACTATCTCGCAAATCCTGAAGAGTCCGATTAAACGCTTCTATAGCGTTCTTGTGAGACATCGTACTTACTAAAAGCTTACATTGTGGAAGCATCCTGCCTTGAGAGCTATTTTTTCTGAAATTTCAGATGAGTGAATCTTCAAATGCAAGATTAAGCGATAGTTTTAAATCGGAATGTGCAGTACGACCGTTGGTCAGTAAAGTCGCGGCTATACCAGAAGAAGCCATAGCAACTGCTATCTTCTGGATTTTTCTGATGGTCATTAAAAATAAGTTTAACAAAAACGTTTTTCCGGTTCCTCCAGGAGCGTCGAGAAAAAAGAGTGCACCACTTCCGGATTTTATTTTGCGTAACACTTGTTGGAAAACGTGACTTTGTTCTGGAGTTAATTGACGGATAAATTCTGTTACTTGATGTTGCAATACTATAAAATCGTAGTTTAATTCTCAAGCAATTTCATTATCGAAGCTGTTTCCGTCGACACGTCTAGGACTAATCATTCAAAAATCATGTAGCTTCTTCCCAACCATTCTGAAAACCTTTATTGCGTTTCGTTGTAGATATGTTCATTGAAAGGCATATTTGGTTGTTTTTCATCGCAAAATATCTTTCGTCATGTAGTCTTTGTACTTATTCCAAAAATTCAAAGTAATAAATACTTTCAAAACTAATCAAACTAATCAAAACTACTAAAGTTATCAAAACTTTTTATGAAACTGTCAATTAATATTACCATAGAATTTTCAATATCACGCGCGCGCAATTCGCTAAAACATTATTTTGTTTCCCTCTTTAAAAGTGGGAGAAAATGTGCATTAAAATATCTGGGATTGTCGGAATAGAGAACTTCTTAGCCAACTTGGCGATATTTCTCAAAGTTTGAGTTTGACATTTAACAAACATAACGTAATAAACGTTAGACGCTTACTAAAAAATCATTTAAAAAATTGCTTTTTGTAAAGATGCTAAATTACACTATGTTTCAGTTATTTGTTACAAATGTGAGAAAATTTTTGTTAAAATTTCCATTTTTAACCAAATGCATAGATTTGCGCCAACTTGGCGGTGAGTAAGCAAAATCAACTTTTTGCCCGCATAGTTCCCATTTTCGTAGGAATATGGAGATAAAATATATTTTATGTTACTCCCTAATAATGTAGCTTTCCATTGGTGAAAGAATGTTTAAAATCGGACCAGAAGTTCCCGAGATTAGCCGAAACAAACAGATAGACTGACAGACAAAGATTTTAAAAATTGATTTTCTGATATAAGCACCGTATTAACCTTTAAATGCATTTAGTAAAAAGCTGCTAATTTGAAATTACAAACAAACACTTCAAATTTATTTATTTGTACATATTATTTTGATGGCATAGCAACATCCAAATTGTCAAGCTTTTCTCTTTCCATAGATCTCATTCCAGTTTTTACTCTCTTAACAGCAAAATGCTTCTCTCATGACTCGCTAGGAGGTGGTACGTTCTCGGTAATTTTAATTTGTTCTCTTTTTCACCCTCCTTTATTTTGCGCCCCCAAATCTCTTGTACCCAAGGCACGTGCCTAAGTGGAAAATCGGCCCTGTTACATCTACATCGAATTTTGTGCTTTTGTAAATTCCTATTGCTTGTGGTATACAGGCAATATTTTTTTTTCTTTAATTTAAACAGATGAATGTATTGAACTAAATATCAATACCTTTTTACTAGATAAAAGTGTTAAAGGGTAAGTGATGCGACGCTGTTTTAAATATTTAATCCAGATTCGTAAAGTTCGCATCATTCTTAATTTAAGATTAACTTCCTAGATTCCTCTTTCCACATTATTAATAATTTAAGAGTTCACTGAATGAAAAAAATGAAAATGTGTTTGTTAATTCAAAGAAATTTTATTTATTTTACAATTAAGGTTGACACTAAATAAATACAGAAAATAACCACTTATCTGAAAGAAGGGAGAGTGAGTCGGATTCATCTACGGGTTGCTAACGAGCCCTTTAGTCTCGAACCTAAGAATTCAGCAACATTGGGGGTGAGAAAATCTTCAAAATCTGCTTGGTTTTCGAGTGCAGCTCCTTATAAACTCCGCCGCATTGCACCAATATCAATGTGCGGAAACTTTCATTCTAATTTTGTAACTTGTCTAATTCGAGGAGACCTAACGCGTAGTAATACCCTTAACATACTTTATGGGTATAGTAACCTCGAGGGTGGCTGACGCACTCCACTTTAAGGAATGTGTTGACATCCGGTCAACAGGGAAAAGTGTAAAAATCACGAAAAAAATAGGGGTCGTATATTGTGCTGCTGGAGCCCCGTATAAGTAAGAATAAAACTATTTGATTTATATAATATTGTTGAAAAGCGTGTCATTTTAGTTTAGTTTTGTAAATTTTAAGAATAAAATTATTTGATTTGTATAATATTGTTGAAAAGCGTGTCATACTATTTTTTGCTTGTCTCGCCTATTTCGTTAGCTTAGAGGAAACACATATATTACCATCCATAAACTCATTGAATACTTCCAGAAATGTTTCTTCCGGAGTATATAATTGCAGAATAAAGACTACGAATTTTTTTTCAGGAATTAAACAAAACAGTTGTGAATATTGAAAACTGGGATATATGTATATTATAAAAAAAGTCAATATGCTAGATGGCGATAAAACAGCGTTGCATGCAAGAAATTTTTAACTTATTTCTAAACACAGTTATTTAACCTCTTGTTGTAGGTTTAGTGTTAATAAATCAGTTATATATTTTCAGTTTGCTTGTTCTAAATATGGTTATATTGATATTGTTGATAAACCTTTATGCGTACCCAGGACCGCTTTTCACAGGGTCGTCTAGGCATACTGGGGTGCAAGAGGTTCGGAGGTGTCAAAAACTGGAAAGCAGAAAGAAAAAAAAAGAGATAAAATTAAAATTACAGTGAATGTAAAACCACCTAGCGAGTCACAGGAGAAGCATTTCTTCCTTCAAACGAGTAAGGACTGAAATGAGATTTTCTATGGAAAATGAGCTCAAAATGATAATACAATGAAAATTGATTGCAATGTGGTCATTAATGATTTTGAAATAGTCAAAGCTCGAAGAAAACATTTGTGGTACTTATACAATGGCAATGACTCAACAAAGAATAACGATGCCTAAAAGTAAACGATAGTAATGCAATAACAGATGAAAAAGATGATAATCAACAAGTTGAAGAACAGTTCATACAATAACATATACTCTATACTGTAATTGCAAACGATTTTAAAAATTTAATGTACTAATTTTCAAAAAATGTGAGTGGATGGTTCTTGAAGCCTTTAGGTAAGAAATGAACAAAAGTGGACAAACCATGCCGTTATTCTTTCCTTGCGGCTGTAGATTGCCAGTCCAGGACAAGGCAGGTCTATAGGGGTTGGATAATGAATAGACTCTCCAAAGAGCAAAAATAAAGAAAAAAAATGTAAGACAATGTTTAGGGAGAATCCCTCACGAACCAACAGTAGAGAGGTATTAATTGAAGGATATGGTGCTCTGGAAATAGTGTGCGTGTGTGTATGGAGGGGAGGGGTAACAATTTAATGTACCTTGGGTGCTAGGAAGTTTAAAAACAACCCTGTGCGTACTAGTTGTTAAAGAACATATCATTTCTCATGTATAAGGAATTGGTACGTGATTCCATCCCATAGACTATTTCTCTTAGTTGAAACATTTAGTATTTTTCTATAGATAAGATTTGTGTAGCATAGGTCAGAAGTGCAAAATTTAATTTTACCATCACGAGTAAGAGACATGTTCTTTAAACTATCATGAGGAAAATTTTTAATTTTATTTTTGCATGTAGAAGTTGTGGATAAGGTTTTGAAGTTTGAAAAGACTCTTGGCTATACTGTAACAGGATTTAAATTCTGCAAGAATTCGTTGCTCATCTCTCAAAAGGAGCTCTTTGTCTTTCACAAAAAATCTAAATGATTTCTATTGTAGAATAATTGATAGATATAGGAGGTTTCTTTATGTATTTGACTTGAAAACCTGAATAACTCAGTTTAAGTCCTTAAAATGGTTTTTCTTAATAGGTATTTTTCCCAAAATGTTTGAAAGCAATGCAAAGGAAGAAAGAAAAATTTTTACACAAGAAAAAAAACCCCTTTTTATTCAAACATTAAATGTTCGAAGAAAATAGCAATTAAAAAAAATTCAGATTTGTCACCTTTGATTCTCTTGGTATAGCGACCTTCACCTTCAGTTATTCACAACCTAGCTTTTGTTTATTTTCAGGAGTTTAAATAAAAGGCGCTAGTTTAAAGACTTTTGTTCATGAACAATAACTAAGAATTTTGGCAATATCTGAAATATGATAGTGTTTAAAAAAATTACATTCTAACATTTTTTATTTTTATTTTCTTTGCTTAAATATACAGTTACTTTAGAAAAAAATGTGAAGGAAAAACTTTATTCGATTATCATAAGACATAAGGTTGCTTCGTTCAAGCTCTTCTGAGTATATAAATTTAAAAGATGTTATACATTTTTATCTTATATATTTTAAAATTTAAAAATGAAAGTTACAAGTAGTTTTTTTTATGAGTCTAAAATTTATTAACATACTTTTTTAGAAAATCCGTTGAAACTTATTATAAATGTAGTTTTAATCTTTTTAAAATGAATTAAGCTCAGAGGATTGTGAACATCTATGAACAAAGCCTGCTTATCCCAGAGTTTCGTTAAAATTGGATACTTATTGAATGCTTGAAGATATGTATTCCTTATTTAAGATACTTAGTAAAAAAGATTAACATTTCGTTAATCATTAATCATCTTTTTAATGATTATACCTTTATAAGGTAACATGACGAAAGTGAAGAGGGGAATCTGGCATTGACTATTTTAATCTCTACTTGTTTTCTTCAACCAATATGCCGGATATTGGGGCGACTGAAACTGCGCAGGACTTGGAATTTGTAGTAGTGATTTCTGATGAGTTTTTTGATCTGCAATGGGAAAATTTCGTTTGAAAAGTTTCCTCTCATTTTTGTAATTTATGGATTTCATCAAAAAATATAGTTTTTCGAACGTTAGATCACAATAAAAGTATTTTATCTTGACGTGGCATTCGACTTATACCGAATATCAGTAATGTCTCGTCATGAAGGTGAGTGGAATTTGTTCCAAACATTTTAAGGATAATGTCATGCATGAGATATTTAACTTAAAAAAAGCTACAAATTAGTAACCAAAAGTGCTAAGCCTAAAATGTAACTTTTTTAAGTACACAAGTCATTCTGTTTATCTTTCCTTTATTCGAAATGTACAGATACATAAAGCCATTTATTATTTATTAATTTAACACAAATCTGTCTTCAGTCTTATTTTTGTTTGCTCCCACTTATTCGGTAATTAAAGAGATAATTAAAGTTGCATTTATACCTTGGTGGAATTTTTTTTTATTTTTATCTTGGGTGTTGAAACGGATAAATTATATATAAACGGTGACCTTTCACAAGTTTCGTAATTTTATGTAAGTTATAAGTGCGTATTAGTAATCTTCTAACATTTGGAATTGAATAATTAAGTGAAATTTCTATGTGTTGTTCCTCTTTTCTGTATCAAAACTTTAACTGGGATATTGATTTCATTCCAGGGTCGTTTCTTCAGGTTAATGTTTAGCTGGATACGAACTGTTTGATTACCGTAGATGACTTGCATTTTTTTGATTTAGCTTTCCAAACATAATGTTTTATACTTTATGAAACGAATTGAAGTACATAATATTCTCTTCCTATTACAGTTTTTGTTTTTTCAAACTGCAGTGTTTGATGTTTCTATTTCCTTCACCCACCCCACCCCCTCCTTCACCCAAAATTCGAAGTTATTGAAAATGTGCTTAAATTTTTCATAATTTCATATTTTATTTCTGTACAAAAAATGAAACTTGGGGATCACTTGCACAAAAAAGATTTTTTGTTTAAATTGACATGGAGCATGAATAAGCAAAAGCTTGTTACTATTTATATAACAAGTTTTGTTTCTGTTTCTACATCTGCATTACAAGATGTACACTGAAAGTTTTAAATTATTAATAGGAAATGAAATTAAGTCAAATTAATGTTGTCATTGTTTTTAGATAGTTAACTACAAAAATGCTGTAAAGAACATTAAGTGATAAGAATGTTAAATAATTTTCTCAAGATTTTTTTATATATTTTAGTGCATTTTCTAAGGTTCCTATTTTGTGTTTTCTTGTGAGTAACAACAATTTTGTTCTGTATAGAGTATATTGTACTCATTTAAAAAAAATACTGTATTTTAAATTTTAGAATTGAAAAGTTTTGTTTGATAAATTCTTTGAAGTGAAAATATACCATTTCTATTTAAGTGTCAACTTTTTTTTTTCATATTTTATTTTATTAAGGTAGGAAAATGAACAGTTATGACTAGTTAGCTAAAAATATTTAATGTACCTTCTTAAAATTCAATCTTATATAAGGTTTATTGTTTTTTTCGATACTTGCATATTATTGCGACAATCTCCAACATTCAAGATGACTTGCCAAGTTAGTAACCCCAATTTCGCATGTGTTGTATGCACCGAGTTGATAATCATGTGCTTCGTTCCATATAATGTCTCCAATAGGTTGCAATAATACGCAAGTACCTACCTTTTTTTCTTAAATTTTCCTTTGTTTTGTTCAAAATTTCTTCATAACTTTGTTTATCTATTCATTAAAGAATATAAATTAGAATAGTGTGATTATTTTCTGCATTTTTTGAGTTTAAGAAAATTACATTTCATTTTTCATTCTTTGTAATATAAAATATTTCATAACCTTTTCTTATACGTATATCCTTTTATTTTTTTATCAAAAAATTTTGAATGGAAAGTGAATTAAATTTTGAATTCAAAAGCAAGCTAAATTTTTTAATCAGGTCTCGTATTTTTTGCTGGAGCAAATTATAATTTACTCATTGTAAGTTTAAAACAGTTTGCTTGGCACTTTTCAGTTTTGGGGGGGTGTTGGTGATTGCTGAATTTTTTTGTGTGCTAAAAACACCAAAAACAAAATAAGGTAATATCTATTCTAGACTCAAATCTTAAGTTATTATTTTATTGAGGAAATATAAAATTCTTAACTTCCTCCAAAATTGAAGGCAAGAGGTTAATTTTTTATACAATTGATGCCACATAAATTCGCACATTGCTGGCACATGACTATTCTTTTATTTACTTTTTTACAGCCCCATGAAATGGATAAGTACTATTTACTTCATTGTAAGTAACTTTGAATAATAGGAATTGAAACGTTAAAGGTACTGTCATTAATCATGTGTTGCATTATTTTGGCACTTTTTTACTATTTATTTATAAATAATTGTTGCAAATGTAGACATTATTCAAGTTAAAGATGTTGGTGGAACTATAAAATCCTCTTGAATGAGAATTTTTGAAAAATAATTTGTACATTAAAAAGTACATTTTTTTCTTAATATAATATTGAATGCTATTAGTTATCCATTTTTATTTGAATATAGTTATTTAAAGTAACCATTTAATTAGTTAATTCTGCATATATATCATTGTTTCCATGAGCCACAATAGAAAATAATCAAATACTTTTTCTTTTGTTAATTACTTTTAGTCTTTATCCATAATTTTATGTTCACTTTTAAGTACTGCAGAATTCATTGTATTAATTTTTGATTTTCTTATGTAAAGTATGCTCTTGATACCTTTTTGTCAAGAATTTTATTATTTTTTTAATAGTATTTTTCTTTATTTGTTTATGAACCATATATGGATGGTTTCCTTTTAGTTTATATGTTACCGGCAAAGTATGAAATGCCGGCATTCTATACAATGCCAGACATTTTTAGGCAAAGTATGAAATGAGATTTATTACATACTTTGCCTAGTCATTGTATAGAATGCCTAAAGGTATTTAGCAAAGTATGAAAAATGGTCATGATAAGGATATTATATCAGTGACTTACATTCCTAAAAGTACAAATGTTATTCTTATGAAATAATGAGACTGTCATTAAAAAAATTATTGCTAAATTGTGATTTTGCATATACTTGTATTAAAATTCCTTCAGTAGTTCCAAGTTGATAGAAATCATCCTATTTCTCACTCATTACAAGTGCCAATATATTGGCATTCGGAAAAAAATCAAAGTTTTGTACTACAATACCTTTTTTAAAAAATAATTTTCTGTTTTTTCTGGCAAGTTTCACATAGGTGGATGTACAATTCAATATCATAACGTAACATTTTTGTATTTGGTTGAAAGTTCTTTCAGAATTCTATCACATCCCCAGAATCCGGAATTGAATTTTGCTTTTGGCAAATTAAATTCCTAGAACAAGTTCACATCGTCAAACTGGGTATTAAAATTACCGGTGGCTATTGGTATTAACCTACATTGTGCCACACTAAAAAGGGGTACCAGCACCTGAAGAATGTACTAGGCCTGAAAATGGTAAAAATACCAATCTGCAGCCCCATTGGGGGAAAAAATCTGTGACGTAATACTGTATAGCAATTCTTCCCAACAGTTTTCTCTTCCGGATAGGTCAACGTTTGATAATTTTATGGCAGCCCACTGAGGGTGGGACGTTGATTATTTATATTTTAAATTGTTTTAATTTTATAATTTAATTGTATTTAAACATGCCTTCGGAGTAAAATTCAGTTGCACCAAAAAATAGTTATAAAATGATTTTACATAAAATATAAAGTGATTTCCAAGGAAAGTCGTACAAACACCCCAGTAAATATAATGGAAATAATTTAATGCTCTTTGAGTGGCTTCATACCCTTTGATCCACGGACCAAGGGTTGGGGACCTCTGTTTTATGGTACTAATGCCTTCTTTAACAGTTTAAATGAATTTTTTAAAATTATTTTTACTTTTATTTATTATTACTTTTATTTATCATATCATAGCTATTCAGCAACCAATAGTCCCTGGGTTCCTTCTTAGTAGTCATTTTAGCATTTTTTAGATCAGTTATTAACTTCTAGTAAGTAATTTCAGTTAAGAAAAAAACTTTTATTTGGAGCATCAACTCGAATTTTGGGCATTTAGCCGTTGAATAGTTGATTTGTCTATGGACCATGGGTCGGCAACCTTTTAGCTGTTGCATGTCAAACCAATCTACCAATATGATTCAGTGAACATAGTAGAGCATTTTTGAAACAATTCACAAATTTACAAATTTGTTGAGTAATGCAAAGTGTCCCTGAGAATTGTGCCACATGTGGCATATGTGACATAGGTTGCCGACCCCTGCTATAGACCATGGCACCTTCTCTAACACTATAGCTTGCTCCTCCATTTTCAGGTAGCACAGGAAAAAACCAATTTTTTGTTGAACAAGTTTAAGTAAAATTGAGTATTTTGACATTTCCGAACGAACAGCAATGTACAACTAACAGATTCTTAGCCTGAGACACGCGTTACAAGTTTTATGTCTTGCCTATTGACAATATTCGAAATGAATTTAGATGTATTTTATACTTTGCCGGTTTCTCATTAGGCATTCTATAGAATGCCTAAGCGATGTGTGAAATAAGAATCATTTCATACATTGCCGGCTAGATTTAGGCATTGTATAGAATGCCGGATTTCATACTTTGCCGGTAACATATACAAGTAATAGTTGTCCATTTTATATTGAAATTAAATTTCTTGAATTTGTACACGCTTACAAATAGTTTATCAGCTAAAATATCTAGTAAATAACTTTTGGCAGTAAATTTGTTTAATCTGTACATGAAATATTCCATCTCATAAAAGCTGAACTCGTATAGAGAATCTAATTTTGGCTGTAGGAAAAAATAAGTTTTAAAAAGAAATTGAAAATTTAAACATTTTTCTTACCACTGGTTTTTTTTTGTGAAAGAACATTCAATTTTGTCATTGTGGTATTTTCCATAATGTATAGGAATAGTATTTTTCAAGATTCTGCTGGTTAATATTTCAATCTGATTGATGAATACGTGATGAAATACTTCATTATTTAGAATCTTTAATTTATTTGTTTTTGAGGAACAATTTTTTTCACAAAAAGTTATCTTAAGGCAAACTGAAGAATGAAGTATTTTCTTATCAATCCGCTCTACTTTTTAGTTCTTGTTAAAAATCTTTTTCTTTCATGAAATATTATACAACATTTATTTAAGTCACTCAATTTGTTCTCAGCTTTCATTCCACATTACTTTTTAAATTTTCTGAATGAAGAAGCTTTTTTTCTTTCCTGGTTAAACTTCTGAAATGTTTTGGCTATATTTCTTGATATAAGTTGAAGTAAATGTTTTATTCGTATTTTTAACCAAGCTGAAGTAAACATTTACTGAATATTCATAATAAACTTAATGTTTATTGTTTTTCTTTTGAAATGATATACTCTGTTTTCATAGCTTCTGGGAATAGTTTTGTTTGTTTCTAATGACTTTTTAGAATTTAGAGTAAAATGTTTTTTTGGAGGAATTCAATTAATCAGCTGTAAATTTTGCTGAGCAGAGTTCAAAACAGGGGTGGCCAACCAGCAACATGAGAAGACTTAATGAAAAATTAAAAAAATCTTTAAAAAAAACCATTTTTTGCTATGAAAAATCACTCAAAACTAGCTGATGTGCACCTGTAATAACCTAATTTTCTTAGCATCTGCAAGAGCTAATCCTAATATTGATGACTTGGTATATATATAAAAAAAGTAGTAATTCAAAAGCTTCATGAGTTTTTACTGAGCTCTTAATTATTTTGAATGAAATTATTCAAGTTACTCATATTTTATACATAACCTAACTGACTAAAGTTGTAAAAGGTTTATTAACAATAAAACCTAAGTTTTTGTATACTTTCATCTTATTTAAATTATATATTTTAAATTATATATTTTTAAAATTTTGACTCAATAGACTTGCATTAAAATGTGCTATTTATGTAAAAATCCCATAATAAACCTATTGGTAACATTTATTCTCTTTTTCATTTTTGTTTGTTGGAAATGTTGAAAGTGGCATGCATAATTTTATCAAATAGTGACACTCTTCTCAAAAAGGTTGACCATTCATGCTGTAGAGGATATACCACAAAATATGCACAAACAAAAGCTATATATTGTTAATAGTTATTAATTTTTTCAAATCACTTATGTAAAATTTGCCTCGAGAATGATAGGAAAGGATAGCAATTGACAATATTTGCTTGCAGCTGATAACAGTGTTAATTGGTTTGTTACCAGTGTCTGGCTAATTGAACACTGCTTGTTTTTTTATATATTTTTTAACTAGCATAATTATTTTCAGGATATGTTTCACAAACTTTTGAGATGTGTATAATTTTTGTAATGTTGAGTACCCCTTGTAAAAAAAATGGATGTTTTGATAGCAATCAAAATATATTAAATTTTTTGTGTAACATACACAAAATAACAAGAAAAGAGAAATAAAATTATTCATAATATATAAATAAAGCTTTATTGTAAATGACATTTATATTTTACTTAATGAGGAGGATGAAATTGTTTCTGTTGAGATGACAGATTGTCCGAATTTGGTTCCCTGGTTGTTAATTTTAATTTGAGATGGTGGCTCCACGTCTAAAAGTCTGTTCTTTTTTTTTTTCCAATTTAATGTTTAAAAATACTGAAAGAAACTTCACTTGAAAAATCAAACTAAAGTGAAAAATACACAGTTGCCTGGAGAAGCCTCTGACTATTAATGAAGTAACTTGTTTCTGTAAAGAAGTGATATATTCCCTCCATGTTACACTGGACCATCTTGCGCTTCACCATACTATCTTGACTTGACTCATGAGAATGTTGAATTATGCACAGCTAAGCTCCAAGCAGTGCATATCCCCTCTAAACTCTTGACATTCCCATGGGGGGGGGGTATGTGTACCACACTTTAGGAAACACTGTCCTAAGGTAATGGTGCTACTTGTGGCAAAATAAAATTAGATATCAGAAAGTTTTAATGTAAATTTCATTAATTTTAATTACTTTATTTATTTGTATTATAATTTTTGGAAAAGGAAGTATATACAGTAATATCTCGTTTCATTACCCCAACTTTAAAGAAGTCAGAGTTACGTGATTTTCAAATCTCGTCGATTGGTCTTTCCCCCTTTTTTTCATCATTGAAACTCAGGCAGACTAGGTGCCAAAGCCTGATGAAATTAGTAATTCAATTGAAGAAGTTGTTGATTTTGTATGGCAAATAAATTTAGAAGTGAAAAAGATAATGTTCAAGAACTGCAGGATTCCTGCAATCAGGAGTTAACAATTCATGAGTCCATACTAAATGCAAGAACAAGATGTTGAAGAACTTGAGTCTTTAAACCCGGTTCAATCAGAAGATTGAATGGCAGTTGGGAATTTGACAGAAGGGTTGAAAATTTTAGAAAATACATACTCCAATAAAGAAAGTATTTTTTTAACAAAACAAGGAATAAAATTATTAGCATGCAAGGAGATTTTGAGGGAGAAAAAAATCTTTTAACCAGCAGACTACTTGATAGATTTTATGAATTCTTCTACATCAAAATAACTTCAGTTTGTGATTTTGTATTTGTGTTATCTAAGATTTTATTGAACATTTTTTTTCTAAATTATTTTGTTTAATCTCTGGCTCCAACTAAAAATAATTTTTTGTATTTATATGAGAAATTATACCCAGACTTATGCGAGTTTGACTTACATGGTTATCAATCAGTCCCACCTGTCACAGAAGCTCAGGGTATCACTGTATATATGGTTAAACACCTATTTTTATATAAAAATAAAAGCTGTTTGCAGAGAGAGACAACACTGTTTATAGTACAACAGCATCCATCTTTTTAATTTTCCAATATCTGTTTGATTCTTTTATCTTTAATGTGTTTCAAGTTATTTCTGCCTTTAGTAGAGATTATTTAAAACTATACATATGTGTAAAGGCAAGCAAATTTTGAAATGAGCACAAGGTAGAAAATATTCAATAATTTGTCACATGTTTTCTCTCAAATATCAATTCTTGAAAAAAAAAATGCCTCTTTGAAAAACTAAATTTATGAAATTGTGTAAAAGATTTATATAAATTTTTCAGAAATTAAAAATTTTTTTTATTCAGTTTATGAAAACTTTAGTATAAAGGAATACCATCATTTTTTTATGTGAAATTGAAATAATCTCGATTTAATTCCTTAGTTATATTTTTTAGCAAAGATATCTACTTTCATAGTGTGAGATTTTATTTCATTAAGTTATCCTATATAGAATTCAAGTTAATTTTTTTTAAAGTTAAATATATATACTACAAAACAAAAGAGTCATGAAATGTTATTAATATAATTTTGATAATGAAATGAGCAAAAATACAATGGATTTGATTTTTAATTAATAAATGTATTTTTATAATTCATTGCAGAGTAATTTTAATTTAAAGTTGAGAATCGTTGTCATATCACATTTAACTGTAAACAAATCTCTAAAATTCTTCAGTATTTCTAATATATTTCTTGGTATCCAAGTAAGGATTGCATTAAATAAAGGAAACATAGAGTAGTGGCCAAAATTGTGGACACTTTTTAAAATTATGTTTTTCAAGTTTGTGTATGCTTATAAAAAATATTGCATTGCACAAAATACCAAGTGTTTTATATCATTTTAAAGATAATTCAGTACCAAATTCAATACAAAAAGTAAAATTCAAATATATGCAATGTAAAAAAAGTTATGTTTCAAGAACTATCGATATACAATAAAGTGTGCAGTGAGTTATCAGTGTTTAGTAGGGGTGGCTTTTATTTTTTATTACAGCTTCCTATGGATGTTTCATTGAGCTGAAAATTGTTTTAAGCTCTTCCTTTGTTATTACGTGATGTCAGGAAATAATTACATCCTCAATTAGCTCTTTTTTATTTCATGGGTACCTCATTCGGACAAGAGTCTTCAAACTGTGCCATAAGTTTTTGATAGGATTGAGGTCAATACTGTTTCCTGACCAAGACAACTCAAATGATCTTAAAATGATACCAGTCCTTCGATAACTTTCCTGTGATGCAAGGAGCAGAATCTTACTGAAAAATAAACTAATCATTGTTAGTAAATAGAACCCTGATGGAAGTTAGAAGTTTGGATTCTAGAAGGGTTACAATGTATTATCTGACACTCAGTGTCCCATCAATGATATAAAGACGACCAATACCATCTGCTTATATGCATGACCAAATCATAAAAATATGTGGGTACTTCAGTCTCCTGGATGCACTCAGGGTTTAGTATTTCTCCTATTCTGCGTCTTGCATATTTTCGACCATCATTACCGAATAGCGATGTCCTAGTTTCATCCCTCCATATAACTTGGGACCACTTATCATTTGTCCAATTAATGTGTTCCTTTGACCACTGTAGTCTTTTTTAGCGCTGCTGTAAATTGAGATAAGGCTTTTTTCGGGGAATTCTACTTCTTAGTCGAACATCTGCTAATCTTCTGATTGTTTTTGAACTGACAGAAACACCGGCATCCTTCAAATAACTTCTGATGGCTGTTGATATCATTCTTCTGTTTTGGAGACACAGTAATTTTGTACTTCTGTCAGTAACAGATGTGGTGTTCCTTTTTCAGCTTTTTTGTATAACATTTGTCTCCTGATATCTTAAACACAATTTTCAGTCTTCAGATGTAGCTACTGAACCACCAACCTATCTTGCAATTTTAACATAAGAAAGACCACTTTCTTGTCTCGCATCTCTTTCTAGGTGTCCAATCTACTCTTCCTATTTGATGTCATTGCTTCTTGACTAAATATCATTCTTGTCCTGGCCAAGAAACAATCCTGACCTCAATCCTATTAAAAACTTGTGGCACAGTTTGAAGACTTTCCAAATGAGGTACCCATGATATAAAAAAGAACTAATTGAGGATATGTAGTAACAAAGGAAAAGCTTCAAACTTTTTTCAGTTCAATGAAACATCCATAAGAAGCTGTAATAAAAAGTAAAGGTTACCCAACTAAGCACTAATAACTCGCTGCAATCATCAATATCTAATGTATATCGATAGTTATTGCAGCATAACTTCTTTTGCATTGCAAATATTTAAGTTTTTGTTTTTTGTAATGAATTCAGTATTAAATTATCTTTAAAATGATATAAAATACTTGGCATTTTGTGTA
Source organism: Trichonephila clavata (assembly GCA_019973975.1). Taxonomy (NCBI): domain Eukaryota; kingdom Metazoa; phylum Arthropoda; class Arachnida; order Araneae; family Nephilidae; genus Trichonephila; species Trichonephila clavata. The sequence continues at coordinate 26,905 of BMAO01028669.1, forward strand.
ATACAACATTTTCTATAAGCATACAAACTTAAAAAACATAACAATTTTAAAAAGTGTCCACAGTTTTAGCCACCACTGTATATGAATCGAAAGAATTATCAAAACTGCTATATAGTTAAATTATTAAGTTATAGTATCTATGTAGTTAAATTATGGGTTGTGAAGAAAAAATATAATAAAATTTATGAATAATAAAAATTTAATTAATTTTTTATAAATAATTTAATGAACATGGCAAATTGTATAGATTTTAATGTGTTTACTGCTCAATTCTAAAATTGATATGTCAGAAATTTTTGCTGAAAAAAACTAATATCATTAAAAGTATACTTTAAAAAAATTATGCCTTTTTGGGGGGTAGGATATAACTTATAATATGTTTACTTTTATGAAAGTAATAAAATTTAAATTATTTTAGAAAATTTTTCTTCATTTATATAATTTTTTTAGTGTATAAGTGAAATGCATTTTGTTTTCATTGATAAAATAGGCTTACAAGTTTGCAGAAGGTGTTATACAAATCAAATAAGCAGTTTTAGATTTAAGGATAATTAACTAATGTAAATTTTGCTTTCCTTTCTCTGGAGGTGATTTTTTATTCTATGTTAATGCCCTAAAAATACTTCATTTTCTGCATTTTCAAATTTTATTAAGGAAGTCAACTTTCTAAAAGTTTCAAAATATTTAACTCTTTAGGGAAGAAAAAAATTAAAGAAATAAATATTTTGTAATGTAGAAATATTATAATAAGAGTGATTATTTTTCATTTTATATTAACTTATCAGAAATTGTTATTCTATTTTATTGGTTTTCATAGATATAAAGTTAATGAGTTGCAGCAAAATGTGAATTTTTTTCTAACTATGGATTTTATTTTTATAGACTGAATTTTCATGATACAGTAACTTTATAACGAAAGAATACATTTCCTCGTGTTGTACATGGCATTTCTTTTGTGACTTTTTTTACTTATTTTTTTGTACCATTATGAGTGTACTTTGTATTTCAAAAAGTAAAAATATCTCTTGATTTATTGTTTTCCGTTCTAGCCTTTTTCTTTTTATATAAATGCAGTAAAATATTTTTCTTTATTCAGGTGTCAGCTGTGATTCTTGTTTGAAAGGTAATTTTAGAGGGAAAAGATACAAATGCCTTGTGTGTTACGATTATGATTTATGTGCTACTTGTTATGAAGCTGGGGCATCTACAACCCGTCACAATGCTGATCATCCCATGCAGTGTATTTTGACACGATCAGATTTTGGTATGGATCTTCTATAACATTATAAAATGTTTTTCTTTAAAATGAAGTATGAAGTTTACATTTAGTGTAATTTTATTACAAGAAGTAAAATGTGGAATTATGAATTGATTAATCACTTTGTTCCTAATCTGATTAATTATTTATTAATTGATCTTAATCTTCAATAAAATTGTAGCTTTTTTAAAATACTTTTTTTAGATATCAGTGAGGAAGGGAACTCAAATAATAAAAATTTTTCTGTTGTATGTATTGCTTTATAGTTTATTTTTGGCTAAATGAAATATAACCAATATGTGTAAAAAAATTTTTTTGGTACTTTTATTTTAGATAACATACTGTTTACAAGTTGTTTTGAAATGCTCTATTGGAGTTTCGTTATAATAAAGACTTATTCAAAAAATTGCTGAATTTCTTGGCTTCTTTTTTTTTTGCCAAGTAAAATATAGGGTTTGTAAAATTTCTCCATTTCAAAATACAACAAAAACCGACAGTCTGCAAGTGGGAGAAAAATTCTAAGGCAGGATGGGGGAGTTCTTCCTTATCTTTACTAAAATAGGAAAATGAAAAACAAAAATGCTTAATTTCTGCACATAGTAACATGAAAAATATTTTGTAAAGATTTTAATTCTAGCCCTTCCCTGCAATGAATTTCATGGACCTTGATCTGATGTTACTGTTGATCAGGTGGCATAAGCAACAACAACAATATTAATAAAACTGATTTAAATTAAGCAAAAAATAGGATTTTTAAAAGGATTCAGAACTGTAAGGAATATAAATTTATTCTTAACAATAAACACAAAAAGGAAAACAAATAATTGAAAATATAAATTAAATATAAGCACAAGAGAAAAAAAGCTATTTAATTATATATATATTGAGATAAGATAACTTGCCTTTGCAGCACTGGATATACAAAAAAATTGCCATAAAACGATAAAAGAAAAGTACATAACAGAGTATGAAACATGATTTCAATCAATATTAATTAATATAACTAACACAGTTTTTATCCCCAAAGAAGGCCAATCATATTACTTTTTTGTATGATACGTAAAATTCCAATTATTATGTAATATCTGAAAATCTGATGTAACAGTTTCAATTTTACTTTATGTTGTTCCTAAAGTATAGTTTTTTTAAGCAACCTTTTAATGTGATTATAATGTAATTTGGTTATTTTGATTCAGCATCTTCTGAATTAAGTATTTACAAGTAAAAATTCAATAGATCTGTAGTATCCTCATAGACTTAGATGAAAATTAAGTCTTATCTGACTCATCTAATCTATAAACTTTTCTTTCTGAAGTAATAATTAAAAAAGTTCTAAAGTTCGATATGTATAAAATATAAAAAATATGAATAATAAAATAAATTATGAAAAAAGGTAGTTGTGTACCATTTCAGAATTTTTTAGGTATTCAGTCTTAAAACTGATATTCAACATTATGTACAGTTACTACCGTTTTTTTTTTTTTTTAAGTTAAAGAAATGTTAAAAATTTAAATTTTTTTTCTCCATATCAAGTTGAAGCATTAGATGTTCATTTACTGGCTTATAAATTTATCTCCTTATGTCAAAAATTATATTAAACATTTTTCTACATTTATTTTGAAACTAAAAAAGTTAAGTATATAAAATTTGTGTTAAGACATATCACTGTTAAGAGATTATAACTAGAAAAAATACATAACTATTTTGTACATAATTATTAATGAAATAATTCATATTACTTCTTAAATATCTGAACAGATATTTTTAGAATAGCTTAGTTGGGAGTTGATGAACAAAAAAACTTAAAAACTCTATATAGTAATTTATTACATTACTGATACATCAAACAAATTCAAATTTTTTGGTAGAAAAGTTAAAATAGATACATTGTTATAAAATATATATGTAGCTGAATAGGGTTATTCATTATAAATCAAATTTTGGAATTGTTTCTAATTAATTTAAATATATCAAGCATGATTTGTACTAAGGTTAATAGCAAATGCAATTTAAAAGAAAATTAATTCTGGTCTATTTATTACTCTAACTTGGACAGGGGTAGAAAGGAATGTCTATGGATATAAACATCGCATACAAATGCATACCAAAAGAATTTTCTTTGGTTTAAGTCCAAGCTAATAGCTAGCCAATCTGTTACAGTAATTTGATTCTGTGTTAACCAATTTTCGTTGATATAGAGATGAGAGTTGAAGCTTTATCATTTTGGAAAGTCCAATTATCACTTTCCAGGGCATTTCTAAATGGAATCTTATGAGTCTGAAGTACATTCTCATAATTTTCTGAACACTGATGACTTCTTGGGAAATGTGTATCAATTATGCTGCTGAATAGTAAAAATTAACTTCAATGATTATGTTAATAACTTTGTTTTTTAACCTAACCATTTGGTTCATCCATATTGAATTTCTTTTCAAAAATGAAAAGAAAAACCTGAGCATCTCTCAGCTTAACAGTTTCAGTAAAGTAACTAAATCTAAGTGTCCTTTAGTTTTTTTTTTTTTTAAATTTTGAATGGCATTCTTCTATAAAATTGAATGCAATTGCCTGTGTGTGTTTGCTTGTTTTCTACTCTTTTAAAATAGATAATCTTGCTATTTTTAAAACATAGGTATGGTAGCACTATAAATTTTTTTTTTTCTGAAATGAATTAGAATTTAAGTAGGAATAGCAACAGAGAACCATATTTATTGTCTGTTGGATCATGGCATAAATATTTTCCAGAAATTAAGTAAAAATTATTTGAAGAAAATGAGATATATTGGTTGGTATGGGACTTTCATTGTCAGACACTTCCCGAATCATTTAGATGATTCAAGATACTAGTCCTTTTTTATGAATTTTTCTAAACTTTAAATTTAAAAGCTTAATTTATGCAATATTTTTTGTGTAAAGTTCTCATTTTTATACATTAAAATAGTTTATACATTATAAATGAAAAAAGAGTTTATAGATAAGATATTTAATTCAAGTTTTTTGTTCTGATATAAATCGCACATATGTTTTTGATAAAAACTTGAAAATATCTAATTTAGCAAACTAGATACATTAAAAAAAGCTCAATCTAGAAAGTGTTAATCTTTCATTTTCCCAATGCTTGTTTCTTAGCATAACATATTCTTGCGTCTTTATGATGTTCTTTGAGCATTGATGTTTGTTGCTTACTAAGATAAATGTGAAATTTATTTTCTTTTTAAATGACAATGATCTATAGATCAAGGTACAGGGATAGCTGGGTTATTAGTTATTTGGCAACTTCTTTTGTCTGGATTACCTTAAGGCGATGCAAGCAAGATATAGTTTGGACACAAAACACAAAAACTGTATGCTGTTGAATTTTTTCCTTTGGTCTCCCTGTTTGCTTCTTTACTGTAGATGTGCAGCATTGTGACAAGTTATTATATGGGGGGGGGGGGTTGATCAGGAAAAAAAGGTTACAAGTGAAATAAAGAAATATTTATAAATAGACAGAAAATACAAAAAGGATTTAACAGGTATATGTGTGCCTATCACATTTAGACATAATCACCTAGTCTATTTAGGCTTTTATCAGAATACAGGACCAACTTGTTTAACTCAGCTTGGTAGAAATCAGGTCCCTGTTCATTGAGCCAGGTCTCGGCACATGCTTTCACTGAACTGTCTTTGAATATCGCAGCACATCAGAAACAATATGCGGCACATTACCATAGCTCAGTCCCAGCTCTGATAAGATTTCACTCAGTTACTCCTCAATCACTTTGAATCATTTCTTCAATTCGTGCCCTGTTAATTTTTGTTGTTGAAGAACTTGGCTGGACGCTCCCTGCCATATTGCAGTTTTTGGCATTCTGTCTGTCTGATTGAAAAGGCAGACTACATGTTGTCTGTACATTGCTTCTTCGCCATAAACCTCCATGATTTGACTGTGAATGTCAGATGCGGACACATTCTTTGCTCATAAAAATCAAATCATGGCTCGCACTTCCAAACAAGACCAATTTCTTAAGCTCTTGCCATTTCAATCCTCCTGAACCCATCTGGGAACTTCCACTACCTACCTGCAAACCAGCTATATGACAAGTAGTGCCATTTGTCTCCAATCTGGGGAATTAAAATTTCTCGCAATATGTAGTTTTCAAATGCTGTGGCTTGTAACCTTTTTTCTTATTTCTTGTATATATATCAGATCTGCTTGGTTGCATGTGTTTAGAAATTTCTGAAGCCTTCATTCCTTTTACATTAAATTTTGGTATTTTTTTTTTACCATCAAACATGACTTAACTTGAAATTGAAAAACTAATTTGTCTTATATGCTACAGCAATTTTATTTTAAGGAAAGTGCGTGGACCTGTATATTTTTTTATCTTGAATCTTGCTATATGGATTTTTATAGCTGTCCCTATTGGTTTTGGGCATCATATTCTTTATTAATTTACACTTGCTCTCAATAAATGAGAACAAAATTATAACTTTCACTTCTATATTCATATTACTTTTATTAATCTATATCTTTACTCTGTTATTGAAAAAAAAAATACTTGTCTAAGGTAATGAGATATTTTTGATAGCAGTTATCTTGAAACTGTCTTATGGAACCCTAGGGTTCCATGAGGCATACCCAGAGTTTCTGCAAGTCACAGCAAAAAAATCGAAAAGAAAATTATAAATATGTTTGCACATTATGTCCAGTTTTCTATATATTGGATACTAAAATTTAAACTTGATCAAGAACAGCTTCTAAATTTTAGGTTGTAAATTCCTGCAAAATAAACAAAATTTCTCACACAACTAGGAACATTTTAATGCCATTCAGAATGATGTGTTTAAGTGAAAAAAATATTTCTCAATGTGACACAAAGACGGAATATAAAAACAAATTAAATGGAGAAAAAGACCCAGACTTCGACCATTTGTGTAACAAAAAAATGCTAGCACATATCCCAGTTACTAAATATAATAATTGTGTACGTCACAAGTTACATTAATAACATGTGTTCATCTGTGTTTTAAATATTTTAAGATAAATTTTTCTAATTGTGTATGTGTGTGTGTGGGGGGAGGGGGGTAGGACAGGGATCCCTGAAAACACCTTATAGCTCTACTAAGGATTCTGCGAGTTGAAAAAGTTTTGCTTTATTGTATATGGCCTTTGAATGTTTTACTTGATTGTGTCTGGAACTAATTATTGGATTTTAATACAGCTTGAAACATGAGTTAAACAGCTCATGCTCCAAAGAAATTCTCTAATTATGCAAAAACATTGTCTTTATGAGAATTATTTTTTCAAGTTTCACTGGTGATTCATTTGCATCATGATTTAATTTCTTTTGGGTTACTAGAATTAATATCAATTTTTTCTAACTAGTAAGAAGTGGGAAAAGGCACCTCTCCTTTTTTTTTACTATGCACTTTGATAAACACAAATGTATTCTTTTCTCTTGAAATGCGTGGTAAAGAATAATACAAGTTATTTCAGTAAAGTTAAAATTGGTCAAAATTAATTTTTGTTTTAATAATGAATTACTTTGCATCAACTTTTATTGTTATGACTTTTTAAATTTGTAAAAGTAAGCAATAATTTGTATAAAATTTAGTTGTAAAATATATTGCCAAAATGTCGCATTTCCTGATGTAAAATTGTTAAATGATTGCAATTTTTTTAAAAATTTCAAATTAGAAAGTAGATGTTTTTAATATATATTTTGTTTCAGATTTATATTATGGGGGAGAAACAGCTTCTGTGGAACATCCACAGTCTTTTACTTGTCCTTTTTGTGGTAGAATGGGCTTAACAGAAGCTGCTCTTACGGAGCATGTGTCGGCTGAGCATTCAGAATCCTCAGCAGAAATAGTAAGTCTTATGCATCTCATATGTATATTATCTAATATTTCACCACTTGTGGTTTTCTATTGCCTGTTATTTAGAGTAGCAATTTTTTTAATAATGGGTCATATGTTTCAGATTGGATTCTACTAGAATATTATGTGTGGAATAACAAGCTACTATATGTAAAATTTATTAGTTGTTTACTTGTAGTGACAGCAGCAGCAGCAGCTAAATAGTCATGATTGTAGATTTGTGGTCCTCACATTGGTATGATATGGAAGTTTTGAGAATAGGGTGCTAGCTCAGGTGCTGCACTCATTACTTGACCAATGTTCAAAATTGTGAGGTTCATTCTCAGTAGTCATTATATTCTTTCTGAGGGCAATAGTGAAAAGTCAGTTTAACTCTGTGTTTGTGTTGTGAAAATTTTTAGGCATGCAATTGTGTGCACATTAATTCTGCTTGATTGCAATTTTAAATTTTACCGTCCATGACTAAGTTGCTCATTGTAAAACTTAAGAATTGTTATATAAATTGAAAAAAAATCTTATTTTAACATGGTTGGTGTATGTTAAAATCATATAGTTTCCTTTTTCATTAAAAATAAAAACTAAATATAGTGAAATATTTGTTAGAGTTCAATATTTATATCATAAAGGAAAAATCTTTGAAGAGAAGTTCGTTAAATTAGTTTAAGGCAGAATTGTAAGTTATGTATATGCAGTACTTTTATATAATTCTGTTCATTTCATTATTGCAAAAATTTTTGTTTAAGTAAATTTCCATTACAGGTATGTCCTGTTTGTGCTTCGCAACCTGGTGGTGAACCAAATCATATGACGGATGATTTTTCTGCTCATTTAGCTTTGGATCACAGGAATAGAGATATTATATCCTTTTTTGTCTTGTTAAATTTCATGAACTCTTTTATTCCCTCCCCTTAAATTAGACTTTTCAATTAAAAGTTGCTATAGCCAAGTAGTTATTGTTTCAATATCATGGCTGATGTCATTCCTGTCATCATGGGTTTGAGAATTAGTGTTGCTAAAGATCTGTTGTGTAATTTAGCTAATACTTGTTAAATACCTTGAGAATCAGAATCATCGCATTGACATTGTGTAGAAGTTGCAAGTGGTATGCCAGCCTAATTGTTCTCATCTATGTTTCGCAATGGTCTAAATTGATGTGATGTCATAGTTGTACGTTAACGACAATTGTTTTTCCAGCTAATCGGTTCATAAATTCATGTGACATCATAGTGCTGACCAATCATATCTCTTCCTCTCTTTTTTTTGGTCCCAGACAAAATTTCACTGCAAAAATTTCCTCTCTCAGTACTGTAGACTTTTGCTGAATTTCAATTGGTCAGGCTTGCTCTGCCTACTTTCTTAATCACTAAATTTTCACTTTTTGTATCTTTTAAAAAAGCATTTTTCAATATTTTAATTTTCCCATCCAAAAGGAAATTATTTTTATTAAATTTAACAGTAAATTTTTTTATCTCAAATATATTAACTTATTCTGGACAATAGAATATTTATTACAGTTGTCTAAAAACCCGATAAGGGACTAGAGCACGTCAGGGCTAAGTATTCCATGCAGTTATTCTTATTGACAATAAATGAACAAATCAGTTCATGCCCTTCGCTGTAGCCAACTTTTTCTTTTTGTGGAAACTTTCTTTTAAAAAGTACATATTTGTCAATTATAACAGGTAAACAAAATGCTCTTGATCTAAGAGTGTATGTATAGTATATATATTTTTTAATTTAATTTTTACCAGCTATCAAATTTTAAGAGTAGAATAGCAAGTATAAGTTTAAAGTAAATTTATTTTTATTTCAATTGAAAGCACATGTTTGTATTTATCATATGACCTTCATGAACTCAACCCATTGCAAGATCTCTTTACAATAGTCTTAGTTGCTTCTAAATGCAACCTTAATATTAACTATCAACCAAATTGAATTTTAAAAAATCAATATTATTTTTTAAAGTTTTCAAAATAAAACTTAGTCACATTTCTTTAAATATTTTAATGAGAAAATTAAAAAAAAAAAATTTTGTATAGGTAATATGTAGTGATGTTATTGTAACTTGGTAATTAGCTTACCATTTGCATGAGATAATAGCGGGCTATGGGTAGCCTAGTGGTTAAAGCATTGGACACCACGCTGAAAGGCCTGGGTTCGATGTCCGATGTCACCAAATACCCTCAGAGTATACACAGAGTATGTGCTCATAAAATCAGTGAGTCCGAAAGTCTTGTGGGGGGTTGTAGCAGCAACCACAGGTGCAGGGGGTTCGAGAATATTTCCCTCCCCTACAGTTCAGTGCCTAAATTGGAGAGGTGGTGTCGCCATCTGTTGTGTATGAACTGAGCCAAATCGTACTGTCACCTGCACAGTGCTCAAAGCTAAAACGACAGGCGTACACGTAGCCCCTTGCCACGATGAATTTCGTGGGCCTCGATCTGTCATTGTCAGACGAGTGGCATTAGAAACAACATGAGATAATAGGGATTCAGAATGTATTTCTTTATTTTGATTTTTGCGTGTATTTCTTGTATATCCAATGTTTATTGAACTGAGTATATTATTTAAAAATTGCTTAGATATGTATTCAAATCTGAAATAACAGTTGATTTTATTGGATATATATATATTATGAAAATAATAGTATAAAATTGTTTATTCATTTAATATATTATATTATTAATAAGTTTATAAATAAAGGCTATAGTTTTTAAAATTTATAATTATATTTTTTTCAAACACCTTAGCTCTTTTTACTTAATACTAATTTTATTTATTTTGTTGATATTTTATAAAATAATCTTGGCTTTTTAATCCAAAAACAAAATTGACACATTAATTTGGTGTGTTGGTTATGCTGCAAGATACATCTTTTCCAAGTGAAATATGAATATACTTTTATATCTTATTTTCAACATGTACTTTGTAAGATATTTAATCTATGTGAAATATTTAAAGTCAGCCTTGCTTTTTGAATTCTTTAACTATTCTTACCAAGATGAACCAACTAGTTCTCGTCATAATAGAAGGATACCTCATGCGGGAAGAGGCATGAGTAGCAATAGAGCTCGTCGTTCTCAGATGCAATTTACTTCTGCTGGTGGACTGGCGTCGCTTTCTCCAAATAGTAGGGATTCCATGGATCCTATAGCTGGTTGGTGTAATTCTTTACCTCAAAGCTGTCTGATTGTTTGGTTTTATTAAGGTTGTAATTGAGTTACCTTATTATCTTGTACAGTTGAAATGTATAATTGTGTTTTTTTTTGTATGTTTTTATTCTACTGAAAGTGTTCCTATTATTAAAAATCACTGTTAATTTTTTTGTAAATTAAAAAAAAAAACTATGTAGGTTATATAATACAATAAAAATTGTCCTACCTTTTCTGATGTTCCTAAAGAGAGAGCAGCTAGGTGTACCCAATTCAAAGCTAGCTAATATCAAATTCAATTTTGAAAAATCCTTGGTTTGCTGAATTCAGTTTAATTAAAATTTTCTTAACAATTAATACATTGTACTTAACTATATATAAAAACGAACACAAGATGTAACATATTTAAAATAGAGTTAAACGGAGATCATTCCATTGTGTGTCATTTTTTTTTTTTACTCCAAGAACCTTTTTTGTTTATATACAATGCAACTAGCGTCCTCTGGTGGAAGAAAACACAATTCCCATTGTGATAGAGGTTTAATGATGCCATTTTAACATACATATATTTGGGGGGGGGGGGAATAAATAATTAACTCTAAAAACTTATTGGCAACTTCCCTTTTTACTGAAGATTAAATTACCTGCTGCAAACAAAATTGTTCTGGAATAGATTTAAAATGACTGATTTAAACAAATTAAAATTGTATGGTATGAAAAAAGTATTCTCATTTTTTGCTACATTAAAGAAGTAGAAACCTTGTTTTTAAGATATCTAAAGGTACTGAAGAATTGAGAATCATTGCTCTATACAAGAAATAGAATAAACATTTATCCGAAAATGATTCTTAAGCTTGTAAGGTCTTTTTAAATATTAAACCTTCTGTACTGGAAAAAAGGATCCACTTAATCTATAGACAATGGTATCAATTTTAAAAATCTCTGAACAAGTTGGAATGGCTATATTTATAAGTGATTGTAGTGGAGAAATATGTATTTGCTATGATAAAGGGAAGGAAAGACTAATAATAGATTTTTAAAAATGTAAACGTTTATCAAAGGCTTTATTATCACAGCTCATCTCTGGTATAACCAAAAAACTAAAATTAAAGAGCTAAAAGAATGTCCTAATAAATTTTTTATAATTAAAAACATTACAGGTTCATGTATGTATTTAAAAGTTTACAATACTGATAAAATAACTATTCATTTTTTATTAGTTCTCATATTAAATTTATTTTAATTTTGTAAAATTTTATATCTATAAACTGTTTTACACCATTTTTCACAAAATCTAGTTGAGAATTTGCAGCGCAGCTTAGAATCGATGGTGACTTAGATTTGTATACATACGGTATATATGCCAGGAGCCAGTTAACACACTGATTGAGTGATATTCACAGCAGTTAAGGGGTTAAAGGCGTCCATTTGTATTTTTACAAAAGTTAAAATATTACATTCAACCTTATCCCCAGTATTAAAAATTTGATGTAAAAATTGTAAACAAAAAATAATTTAATAGTTATTGATATTTATATTAAGTAATATAAAGATTTTCTTTGCTAATTTTTTTGTTTTAGCTTATATTTAAGACAAAAAATTGTTTCAGAATAGTTTTATTTGGTTAATAAAGATGTGTATTTGCTGTGTGATATGAATTGTTGTGCAAGAATGTTTATTGAAAACTCTTTTGCTGATTGAGATCATTTTTGAAAATGTCTTAGAAGTTTATTTTTCAATCTAGAACATGCTAACAAAATTGTTCATAAATGTTACTAAAGGTGTAATACAGAAATTGTATGTGTGGTTGTGATTTAATTGTATTACATTTTCTTTTCTTTTTTCAATGGTTCCCGACTCTGCATTGAAATTTCTGTTTTATTGTTAGATAGCAGAAAAATAAGTAGTTGAATACCTTAAATAAATATATTCATATATATAGTTCCATAATTTTCTTGAACTACAAAATGTTTTTTCATTAATTCAATCATATTATTAATTTCTTTATTTTATTTTTTACAGAATTATTGTAATATCTGTAAAATTTCAATCTTGTTAGAAAAGGGGTTTAATTTTATGAGTTATGAAGTTAATTTTTAAGAAATAATGAGTATTTTATAATCAGTGAGTACTTTATAAATAGTATGCAATTAATCAATATTTGTTTTTGAATGTTAGAAGTAATAAACATTTTGTATTTTTTCAATATTTCATAAAGAACTTAAGTTTTTTAGACTTTCATTAAATTTTCTTTCAGTTGAGTTTAATATGCATTCTAATAGAAATATTTTTTATGTTTGCATTTCACCTTTACAAAATTGCTTTTTTTTGTTTTAAAAAAAAGTCTTGAAAAAATGTTACCTGAATCTATGTTTAGGTTTTAATATTGTGTATTATAAAATTAAATGCTTAAAAAGTCCTACAGGGGTAATAGAGAAGGATATCAAGGTTGTGCTTTCATTAAATAGCATGTTTTTCAAAATTTTTTAAATTTAATTAAAAATTTTTCAGTTGTGTCTTAAAAAATGACTCATTGTGATATATATTGTAGAAGAAAGTATATATATAAAAGATTTTTAAGATGAATCATTTTAAGCTTAAGATAAATTATTTTAGCTTAAGTTTAGAATGAATTGAAGATAAATTATCCGTCAAATTTAATATAGAATTCTTTGGCTACTTTTATTTCCAAACAATTAGGCAAAGTTTTAGTAGAGCATTACAAATAAGTTATTTCAGCATAAACGTTTGAAAAACTATTCTTTAGGAATACATTTCATTTTAATTTTCTTATGTGGTATATTTTATTCTTAAATCAATGAAAGATAAATGTTACCAATATATTTTTGTGGAGATTTCCCTGATACTTGCTACGATTATATGTAGAATTCATCTTTTTTAGCATAAAATATTTATTTAATCTTTACAAAATTGAATCATTAGCAATTTCTGTTCTATGAATGTTGAATTAATCATTGAAATCCATGACCACAATGTAAAATACACATTGTGCAATTTTGCTAGTATAGGATATTTATAATACTGTAAAATCCAGCATATAATGCGCACTTTGGACACAAAAAATATGATAGAAATTTATAGGCACGCGTTATACACCAAGTAAAAAAAAAAGAGAGCTTTAAAAAAAAGATAGGCGTAGAAAAAAATTAGACTTCTACATAATTCGAAATACTGTTTATTTAAAAAAAAAAGACGTTTTTTATGATTTTAAAGGGTTGTATTTTTATAAATATACTATTTTTTTCCTGAAGCTTGGGAGTAAAACCTCAAAACAATGGTTTCAAAACATAAGTTCACTTACATTTCAGGTTTCTTTGTAAAAAATGAAGTGTGTGTTATACGGCGATAATATACTTCAAAATTAAAAATTGCAGCTTTAAAGTATGGTGCACGTTATACGTTGGATTTTACAGTATTTGTTGAAAATAAAAAAAATATGAATTCTAGGAATCATTGGGTTCTAGAATTCATTGAATTCTAGGATTTGGTATTAAAAATTGTAATTTATTTTATTTTTTTTATCTTAGTATTTTTTGAATCATTAAAATATTGTAATTAGATTTGAATTTCTATTCTATTTTTAATCAGTCTTAAAGTATTTTTTTGAAATCATGTAAAATATTGTTCTTGGATCTTTGACTTGTAAAATACATGAGCAAATTTAATACCATTCAGAATTTTTCTTGCAGTTGATCAAATTGGTATTATTCATAATGGGGTTAAAGGGAATTATATTAGGGTGTTAATGTATTAATTAATCAATATTGTTAGTAAAATACTCTCAATTTTTGTGGAGTTATTTTTTTTTCTCTCCTCTTGATTTTTTTTTTTTTTTTGATTTCTCATCTTAAATTTTAATTTTGTTAAATACTTCAAATTTTTTATAAGGATTGAAAAATTGAACTGTATAAGACGTTAAATAAGTCTTAAGCATTTGAAAGAAGTGGGTAAAAATTCCTATTCATATAACTTTTCACAGTGCTTTTCAACAATGGTAGATAAAATATTTTCCAATTCTCATACATGAAATTTGAACACTGTTAATGAAAAACACAAATTTAATAATGTACAAAAAAAGTGAATTATAGCATACCCCATACAATTTTTTTTTAATATTTAGATTCTTCATGACTTTATAATCCTTAAATTTAAAATATTATGCAGTTCTACCCATGAGTTCAGAAATGTATTTCATGTAAACCGTGATTGGAAACAGTTGGTTTTAAGAGGCCCTTTATTAGTGTAAAACATGGAATTATTTGGGATGGTATTCCCATTTTTTGTGACTCCATAAGCATTGCTCAAAGTTTACTCATGCTTGGGTACTTCTATATGTGTTTTATATGTAGAATATTGTTTTGCTGAAATAAACATCTGCAGTAAGTTTTTACTTTGAATATAATGAGATACAAATTTTAATTAGTAAATTTTTTAAAAAACCCACTATATTAATGTAATTACATGGTAAATTCTACATAAACTATAATGTTTTTATTAAGTGCAGTTATTTTGAAGATCATCACCTTTTTTATTAACAGCGGCATATGCAATATTTAAGTACCTATGGGAAGGATGTGCTGATTATTTTTAATTATGTTAAATCAGAATAATAGTTGACACTGCTGGATGAAGTACTTCCTCAGTATTCTTTAGATTTGATCGATGCTTTTATTTTATGATTCTAAAAGACAAAAATGTCTTCTCACATAAATAAGCTGTAAAAAAAGGTAAAAGATGCTGTATTGTAGTTTCAAAAATTGTTGGAAATTTTTTTGCAACTTCTGACCAAGTTATTTTATGCAAAAAGATATATATATAAAAAAAAAAATCCTTAAATTTTTGGTGATCCAAGGTGCAAGTCACACACTTCTATTTGGGGTCCTGACCCCTAGTTTAAGGAACACTGATTTAAAATATATAATTATTAATTCAGTTCTCTATGTTAAAAAGAAATGCTATAAAACATTTATGTGAAGTAACCTAATATGCAATCCCTAATGTTTTTGCTTGATTATTGAGAACAAATTATTGGATTCAAATAACATTTGGAGCATATGGAATACTAAAAACATTACAAAATGAAAGCAGTATTTTTATAAAAAAAATGAGAAAGTAACCAAGAAAAAAAATGATTGTAACATACCAATTTTTTAAATATATATTTAAGATTCCCCATGTCATAAAATATTTAATTAAATGTAGACCATTCATTCTATGCATAACCTGCAAAAATTAATTCATAAAAAGGAAATTCAGTTTTAAGAGTTAATTTATTAACATTATAATAAGTTCCTTTTATAAGTTATTAAGTTATATCAATCATATCTAGTTGCACTAAAAGTTGTAAAAGTAATTGTTATATGATGTAAAATTTAACTTTTCATAGATATTAGTATTTTTTTAAAATAAAGATAATGAATCCCTGAGATTTTTTTAAAATTCATATAATTTAAATTGTATTATAAATTACATTACCAGAGCTATATCTCCATAAATTTGAGAATAAAATTTAATATTTTTGCTGTTTTTTAAAACTTTTTTTCTTAAACTTTGCAGGGAAGTTTACTTACGGTAGTTATATATATATATATAATAACTCAAGTTTTTATTATTAAGTTATTTTTCATGTAAATTGAGAAATGATACATTAGGTTTGCTTAAGTCTCTCAAATATTTTCATTTTTGAACTTGAATGCATTAAGTGTATCTTTCTATAATTTAATTGTAAAGTTTGTGTGTTGTATCACATACAATTATAAAAGAAAAATATTATCTATGAAAAATATTAGAAAATATTAATAGTAAAGTTTTTGAAATATTTTAAAAGTTGTGAAAATTTGTTTTGTGGCATTTATTTTTGTTGAACAATGTAGCTAGAGTATGTAATATTTTAACAATAGATTCTAGTTCTGTCATCTAGACATGAAATGGTAGAAATGTTTCAATACATTTAAAAGATTGGATTTTTTAATTGATTTTCTTTTTAAAAAGCTGTATTCATTTTCTGTTTCAGAACTTCTGTCTCAGTTGTCTTCTGTGCGACGTTCCAATCTTGCTCAAACCAATACAACTTCCCAATTGCAACAGCTTCAAATGCAATTGCAGATGGAACGGCAACAAGCACAGATGGCCCGCCAGCAGCTGGAGCGACTCCCTCGTCGCCAAGCGGCCACTACTAGTATTTCTACTTCAGCCGGTGCAGGGGGTAGCAGTGCACTGCAGACCCATTTCACAGTCTCTCTTGACACTTCCTCTAGTCCTTCATCGGCCTCTTCTGGACCACAGTTCCTTTTATCAAGGTATCAATTTTGCTTGTTCGAAAAATATCAAATCATCAAAAAATATAAATATATGCACTTGTTAGTTATTAAGCAAAAGATTGATGGAATTTTGTTAAAGATTAAATATTTGTGCAGTATCTAAAGTCATATTTTTTAACATTCTCCATTAGCCATGCACAAACAGCTGTAATCTTTTAACTTTGAAGGTATTTTAAATTGAGCTTGTATTCTAAAGAAGAAAAAATAAGTTGCAATTCCTTCAAAAGTCAGTTTCCAAATAGTTCATAAAATTTGCATTCACTCATTTGGATGTCTGAATGCATATGATCATCATGTGGGGCAGGAAAACGATTATTACATGCTGCTGTTTTTGATTTTGACATTACTTCTAATTCAAAATTATTTGTTCTAT
Source organism: Trichonephila clavata (assembly GCA_019973975.1). Lineage (NCBI taxonomy): Eukaryota > Metazoa > Arthropoda > Arachnida > Araneae > Nephilidae > Trichonephila > Trichonephila clavata. The sequence goes on from BMAO01028669.1 coordinate 43,888, forward strand.
CCACTTTTGCAACTTGTTTAATCGTTTACAGAGAAATGGGGGAGCAGCCATACTGTTACTGAAATTTTCAGCTAAGGCAATCATACACACACCTATGGTTTCAAATTAGACATATATAAATTGCTATCTCTGCTAATTTTCAAAGGAAAAAAAAAAGACAGGAAAAAGTTTCATTAGCACGGATAGTGTACAAGGCAACAAATGAATAGAAAAATTGTTAGCTTCATGTATTTACCAGGTAATAAAACTATCATTGTTGGCGTGTAGCACTTTACAGCAATTTGATTAGAAAATATTTTACCCACATAGCAATATTTGTTCCCTTATGACGACATGTTTAAAAAGTACAAAAAATTTTCTTCAATTCAGTTTGTTTAGTTTTGAATTTTGGGTGAATTAATGAAGAAAAAATGTACCCTCTGTTTATATACCAGATAGCTTATATTTGGAAGTATACAACATGTGTTCTTAATGAATTTTTTGAAATAATTTTAGATTCATGTAGTATGTGTATTAGGATGGACCTACTACCTTATTAATGTCATTAAGAGTGTATATTGTCTTAAATACAAATTTTTGAAATTTATTTTTTACAGTTTACTAGATGATTGAATAATTATAAACTAGTTTATGAATATACATATATTTAAATAATGTCATTGCATGTTCGTTAAGTCTATTTTGTTAATATGTATTTGTTTAAAAAATTATGCAATTTGTACTTAGCATTATAATATTTCAAAGGGAAATATTTTAATGTTAAATAATTCATAAATAAGTTAGGGAATTCAATTTCTTTTTCAAAATATATTTCAATAAATATATTTTAGAAATAAATTAAAACTCAAATTCCTCATTAATAAGTTGAGCTTGGGTATAATTTCAGACTACAATAATCTTTGCTTCAAATGCTTAAACCTGTTATTTTAATGCATTTTTTCAGTGTGGAAAAATTAATTTTTCATTTTCCTATGTACAGTGCATCTTGGTTATATTTGCAATCATGTTGCTTCTCATAAAGGTAATTTATACGCCATAATGCCTGGAAACGAAAAATAAATAAAAGTTTGTATTTAATACGGCCCACAGCTTTTATAATTGTAACTTTAATGGCACAATGTTCATAGTACAATAGGATTTTAAATGCATTCAGACTGTGTAATTTAACCTGCTGTGATAATTAAATTATCATGGTCGTGAGCTCATGGCTGATATTTCTACCATGTTGTATATTTGAACTCCTCATAAAATCTGAGGAGGCTGTAAGTTTTTACTTTGGCATGGTCTGGAAGGTTGGAGAGTTTGATGCTAGCTTGTACTGCTTGTCAATTGATTATTTTTCAAAATTACAAAGTTAATCACCAGTAGCCCTTGTGCATCTTCAAAGTTAATTAATAAACAATCAATGTATGTGAATTTTTAAATTCTTTTTTCCCCTAGATTTTGCCTTTTTACATAATTTAAATATATGTATGAGAAAAATCATGGTTCACATCTTGGAACTCTTGCAGCTGAAATGAAAATGTATTGTATCTAAATGGTTATAAAAAATTAAGCAAGCGTTTTCAGAAAATCTTGAAGTGTTTATTATATAAACCTTTTTTTCTGTTCAAAATCTGGAAGGGAAAGTCCAATGGCAAGTGGTAGCGTATCACACTTCCACACTGTAGGTTCAGGGTTCAAACTCGGGACTGGTCAAGGTCAACTCAGCCTTTCATCTCTTCAGTGGGGGTTGATAAATGAGCACCTAGCTTGCTTGAGAACTGAATACTGGGGTTTTGCAACATATTGACCACTTGACCAGAACATTTGCTTATGCACCTTAGTGCCCAAGGTCATGGAAACTGGATGGGCACAGTAGGCCTTGGACCTTGTGAGCTGTACCTATATGGAAAATCTCTCAAATGTAGAAAACATGTAATCAAGATTAAAGCATTTTTTTTGGAAGGGGCATGGAGATACTGTAAAATCTTTTTCACCATCCTAGTTATATATAAACAAACTGGAAAGGTGGCATATTTTCAGAAATAGGTGAAATTCAAATTAAGGTTGAAATGAGGGATAAGGATGTTACTGGGACCTTATAATAATTTTATTATCCGACTCTTGTGTGTTAGATGAAAAATTGTGATTTGGATATCTGATCCATTTATGTATTTTTTGCTCATTTACCTCCAAATACATGTGGAATGAATTATATTTGTTTCTTCTTCCAGATGCACAGATCCAGTCATCACTGAATGTGAACAACAAGCTCTAGAAATTGAGCATGCTGAACGTAGTCTTTTTGTCCAAGAACTATTACTCAATACTTTAGGTGAACAATTTAATACAGAGGAATTGGACACTCTTGTCAAAATTATTGATTTAAGTTTAAATGGTGAAGTCAGCACTTATCCGGATGTAAATGATAATCATGGTCCTCGAAGGGATCCAACAAGTGCCATACCAGAGTCTGGCTCCCAATCTGTGCAGCAGCCTTCAAATTCTACTGTTGAAGAAGTGCGGCCGACTCGTAGCAATCCCGAACCTCCCGCCCAACGTCCCAACCCTCAAGGTAGGGTTCATAATCGTGGTGCAGGCAATAGCTACAATAACCCAGCTGGTAGGGGAGCTGGTTCACAACGAGCAAATACACGGGAGGCAATAAACAGCGGAGCACGACCTGTAAGTAGGACGACCAATCGGGAGAGAGGTACTTCACCCACGAGGAGAAAAGCTTTACGTCAAGTTGATGATAGGAATAAAACAACTGAACCTCCTCCACCTCACTGATAAAGGGAAAAAATATTTTTTTCTTCAAAGAACAGTCGGACTGCCTCTTTTCATTGTGTTTCTGAGTAACAGGACATATTTAGAACTTGGGAAACTTTGCTTTCTAAAAAATATTTGGAATAAGAGATTACACACGAACGAAAAAACCTCACTCTCAGCATGCTGTCATTTAATTTAATTCAGCGTGTTAACATGTTTAATGCAGATGTGTCCATACGAAATCCAGAATAAGTATTTAAAATAAACCGTTATGTGTTATGATTCACCTCTCTTCATTGCTGAAGTAAATATTTTTGAGTGAACATGGTTTGTTGCAGTATAGTGAGAATGTATTTACATACTTGTATTGTAAAGCCTTGTATACCTAAATTATAAAGTTATGCTTTAAAAAAATCAAAAATAAATGATGAAAAAAAGTTTTCTCGGTTACTTTTGTATATTTATACATATTTTGCGAAGAAATTATTTACTATACATTCTTTTTTATGTATTTATATGTATATTTAAGTATTCACAAATTCAAAACTAATGTTTGCATCAATTTATGATCTTTAAAGTTGCACCCTGTTCTCAATATCAATTGGGATTAGTAATTGGATTTTCTACTAGGTAATGTTCCTGTATGAGTTTGGAGAATGTGTGTAGAATTTTCAGTCTCTAGACTTGGTATTCCTATTCTAGTTGATATGTATTAATTATACTTGAACTTAATAACTACTCATCTTTTAATCTTATTTAATTTAACTAGGTTGAATGACATTCTATAATAATGATTACTTGTGTAGTGTTTTGAATAACTCACATAGGTGAAAGATTACAATAAAATATGTTATTAATGTAAGAATTTAGCTCATGATTTAAGAAATTTTGAGTTATATTGGAAAACTTGATGTGTAAGTTATTTCATATATATAGCTTAGGCTTTTTCAAATTACTTTAAGTACCTTATAGTGTGCTATAATTATCTATTTTGTTCACTTAAAAATTAAATTTAAAAGGGTCTTCAAAAAATATAATATTAATCCTTCACAATAAGTCTCAAAATGACTTTAAAATACACTATATCAAAATCTTGCGTGTTGCATAAATAGTGGGAAATGTACTGCTCTGACCACCTATAGGCCAGTGCCAACGTTCCGTCCCTATCTAGAATATAGTTTTCCTAGATCATTTGCCTTAATGCGATGGATGAAATTGTTTTATTGTGCTATGTTTATTTTCCTGTCATCTATTGTTAGATGTTAGCTATACTTTGTAAAAAGAAATACAATAAAATTTAAATTCATCATTTAACATTTTGTGATTTATTGGGAAATATTTGTAATGTTCTCTTAAATTTTAAAAATGATTCCTGAGCTTAATCATCTTGTTAATTTATAGTACTATGGTTGCTTTCATAAAAAATCATTGTTGTATTCAAAATTTCATAAATTTTTTTCTGTTGCTTTTTTTTTTAAATATTTAATATGATTCTCCTGTTGAATTATTTACTCGGTACATTGTATTTTGAGATGTTGTAAAATTCTTGTTTTGAAATCTCCTGTTTTGAGATGAGATTGTAGATCTGTATCAAATTTTTCTTGAAATCTGCACATTTTCATACTTTGCACTTAAATACAAACATTTATACTTTTTTTTTCATACTGATAATTTTGGTTCTGCACCATACTTCATTCCTTTTTAAAGATATATATTTTCACAAATTATTTATATTAATGAAAATATTTCTCCAATTCTAAAATTAAGCTTTTGACATAACATGTTAATTATCTTCCATTTAAATAGCATTTGATTGGCTCTGAAAAGTTTTGTCATAGTAATATGAGTCATAAAAATTATCTAGCATATAAGCCATTCAAGAAAGGAAGCATCATTTGTTCTTTAAGGGATGGCAACACTTTGCAACGAGACCATTCTTAATTCTGAAGACAAGGTAGGTCCATGGCTTCTAACATGGGCATTTTCATTCAAATGGTGAAAATTATTGCTGCGTAGTATGTGAATAAAATAGTACATCAACTGTAAATTTACTCTAACATTGGATTGCAAGAAGCAGTATGATTTGAGAAAAAGACACTTGTTCAGAAATTGCTCATGAAATATTGGTGGTGTTATGTCCAGCCTTAATAAAATAGTTTCAGCTGTTAAAAAAAAGCTGCACTTGACTAATTCAAAAATGCAAAAAAGACCACAAAACCCTTGTGAAATTGCAATCTTGGATTTCCATGAGTTCAGCAAGATGACAGAATATCTTGAAGGACACCATTTCTTCAACATTGAGTAATAAAGACTTATATATGGTGGCTCAATGGCTAAGAAACAGGTATCTATTGTGAGGGCATTCAATAATTGTGCTGTGTGTTTTGACAAACTTTTACAGCATGTGAATATGTGGAGAAATAGCTTAATATATGTGCTATGATTATTGAGACAAGGATTTCAAAACAAAGTGTGTTGAGTTACAGTATTTCAGTGTAACTTACTTTATAAACATCCCTAGTAAATGCTAAACCATCATATCTAGAGGATCAGTGATAGAGTTTTGTAAATGCTGTGATAACCAAAATTCTGAAAACCGGTGAATATATATTTCTAGTGTATTTCATTATGAGTTTCATGAATTTAAAAATATATATTTATGCATCTTTTTTATAATAGGTCATTAAAAAAGTGAAATTTAAAGTAGGATTTCAAAATAGTGTTCTGGAGTATTATTTAATGGGGAAAAATTCTTGTCGTAAATGCAACTTGGCTGTGTGATTTTGTAGATATGATCAAATTATATATAATTTAATAAAAGTTATAACAGAGGTAGATAATTGTGTATAATTTCTTCTCTTCAGATTTTATATTGTTACACCAGGTTCAGTGACTCCACAAATTTTTTTTACAGGAATGTCAGATTAAATATTCTGGTTTTTTAAAAAAAAATATTAATTATAATTTTTTTAAAGAAGGAAGCACTACAGCTAAGATCTATTTAAATTGTAAATATGCTTTTATTTAAAAAGTTAGTAGAGATTTATAAGATTACACTTATTTTGGTGTTTAATTTCGATTTTTTAGTTATAAAAAAATTAAAACTATTAATATTAATTTCTGTTTGAGTATGTAAAATGAATTGTGGCAAAACAATTGTCCAACTTTTGGAAAAATTAATTTCATCACCTCTAAATTTTTACTTGTGTTGTATCTTATTTTTTCCCCACATAATTTATTTACACTTTTCTTCTGCTTTAAATGATTATTTAGGCCTTTCTAAAAATTATACATATATGTAAAATGAAGTTTTTTTTAGCATAGAGACTATGAGTGATTATTTTTATGAAAAGTAATTTTAAATCTGTATTTCTTTACTTTTTTAAAAAAAATCTCTTAGGATATATATCTTTCTCTTAAGCTAATTTACCAATTCGTATGTACTTCCATTAAGTTGCAGCTTTTTTAAAACAAATATTTCAATGTCATAATTTTTTTTATATAAAATTGTGTTATTCTGCATTTTAGTTAGTGAGATTATTTTTATTAGTGGATATCAATCATATATATTCAGTATTTTGAAACATGCAGATATGTTCCCAGTTGCCGAACAATGACAGTTAAAAATGTATGTATTTGAATCTCTACTTCGGAATTTTTTTATTCCATTTCTTTTTGATGTGAAAGTATACTTTATTTTTGTTAATTCAAATAATTTCTCCTGACTTGAATATCAATTTACTTTCTTTAAGTATAAATTTTTCTCTGTATGTGCAAGATTCTTTTTGCAGTTTTAAAATATTCATGTCTTGAACATAATGCAATATTTAAGTATTTTTAAAGTTCATTTACTTTAAATTGTATGTATACAAATAGTAAATTAACTAACACATTTAATATATTAATTATTATAATTTTGCAGACATATTTAAAGTAGCAGATTTTTACATAAATTTCTATTAAATCTGCAGTGTAATTTAAATTGATGGATTATGGTTCACATCTTTATATTCTTTTAGTTTCTGTCTAATAACATGCATTTCAAAATATGGTGAAAAGTTATTCAATTTTTGTTCTTTATTTCTTGAATTTTGACAGTGTTTTTTATATTTGCTAAATGGCCTCAAAAGTTTGTATTACATTCAGAGTGTGAAAATTTTCACACATTTTCCTCGATTGTAATTAATCTTTAAATTGTGCAAGTTTTTTATCCACATTGTAATTTAAATATAGATTATATGCATCAATTATTGATTTAAAAAAAATTGATGTCAATTTCTATGGAGGAAATGCAAAACAATAACCAAAAGTTTATGAAATATTTCATTAAATTTTCAACTTTTTAATACTAGCTATCATTTTAATATGTAAAAGAATAAATGCATTTAAATAGTTTAAAAAGAATAAATAGGAAACTTAAAGTCCTTTATAATTTTTAAAAAAATATGTTTAGAATCTTCTATATATCCTCACATACACACAGGTTAGTGGGAGCTATCTGCCCCTGTATTGTCATTCTTAACTTATCACAAATATGAAACTTGTTAAGCCCTTGTATATAGTGTTTTAAAATTATGCTAATCATATACCAATGCCATCTTACTTGTTCTATTTAATTTTTTTTTTTGATTTAATCCCTTTTTTTTTTTTTTGAAAAAAATGTGAGCAATTATAATTTAAATCAAGTATAAATGTTATACTTTTCAGTATTTGTTTTTTGAGTCATTATAGCATGATTAAAGGAGCAGCAATTGAATGTTTGCAAGATTGTTCAATTCTATTTCTGTAAAAATAAAGTGAAATAACAATGATTCACCTTTTTTATTCCATTTAAGCTTAAAAAAACCCAGGCATTGTCCTTATCATTCAGTTTTGTTTTAAAACTACTAAACGACTGTATAGCTCTTTTGTGATGTTAATTTAACATAAATCAATCAAATTGAGATAATTTGGGAGGCAAGGTAAATTTGAATGATAATTTGATGATAGTTGTTTCTTATAAAAATAATATCTTTGCAAAAAATGACATAATTTTAAATTTGTTTGATATTTTTCATTTTCATTCCATTTTTTAAAAATGTAAAATTTTCGTGAACTCCAGGTGTGCATAAGTACAATCTTTTTAATGAGTAGTCCCTCATTTCATTTTAATTTGTTTTTTTTCCAGTAATTATTTTAATTTCTCACCATATGATTCCCCCTTATCCATAAAGGCTGTCCTTACGTATGTAGGAGCAAACTTCGCTATTTTTCAGATAGAGTAATATTCTAGTATTATGTTTCTGTTGCTTTAAAATTTAGAAATATTTATAAATATGCAATGTTGTGTAAGAAATGAGTAAATTTTTATAGTGCAAGAAGTGGAATATTTGTATTTTTTAATTGAAGATATAAAATAATCCCTGTGCACCCCATAAGTATCACACACCGTTTACAGAAGTAAAATAAACAAAATAAGGTAAATAAAATTAAAGATAAATAATGAAACTAAAGTTACGAAACAATTGAAATAAAAATAATTTACAAACAAGTAGATTACAAAATTAAAGAATTAAATAAAACCAAAACAAAAAGAATATGTAAAATTACTAAATGAAATCAATGAAGTTACAAAATAATGTGAATGAAGCTGTACTTGAATTAAGATGAAAAAAAAATTTAGAGGCCAGTGTTGATTTTTAGAGTATGTAAATGTACCCTTCAGGCATTTTCTTAAATTTTGCACAGCAATGGATAAGATGTTCTACACCTTGCAGGTAAATCTGTTGAGGTACACTTTAAAAGTATGGCCTGTAAGGAGTTTAAAAATTTGTAAAGAAGTGACCACACAAGGCAGTCTGTGGAATGGTCGAAAAACATTTCTTGGATAAGAGAGTGTGTAGGAGCTGATTAGTGGAATATATTGAACATATACATTTTAAACAGAAAAAATGTATTGAATCAAACAGGGAACAAAATAAATGATGCACTCTCGTTTCTAATGAAGTTACATTGTATTATGTATGAAAAAGTGTTCATAATTTTTGTTCTGAAGTGAATTCTTCACTCTATAATTGTAGTCTTAAACATTTGTATAAATTACTAGCTATTACTCACCCGCTTTTCGCTGGTATTTCATTATAATGTATGATTATATATAAATTTTTAAGTTATTGTTCTCTCATTCGCAGCAATATGCTTTTGATTGTATTCAAAAATATTTTTTATAATGTTCATCTCTTGACTTAAAAATGACAGAATTTGATTTTTTAAAGCGGAATATATGTATCTTCTCCACCCTTGTAACACTTCCCCTTTAGAATCGATTTCTGCACAAATTCCGTTCTTAGCGAATTTCTGCTCAACAAAAAAACATGCTTACATATTTCAAGTCTGCATGTTTAACAGTTCACAAATGGGGATTTTTGTTCAACATCTCCACAGTTATTTCCCCTTAAATGTCGATTTCTACAAGACCCATTCATAGAAGATATTTACTTACCAAAAGAAAGATGCTTGTTAAATTTTAAGTCAAATCGCGTCTAATCTTTCAAAAATAAGAATTTTATCTGTAACACTCCTGTATTTTTTTAAATAGAAATATGCTTGTACAGCTCCTTTGAAACATCAGAGACCCTGTCTGTAAAATTTTGGAGCGATACGATAAATGATGTGTGTGTGAATTTATATATACATCCCAAAGAAATATACAAGCTTTCATTTTTATTATATAAGGTGTTTCATTAAATTTAAATGAATATTTGTCCTTTGTTTTGCTTCAATGAGAAATTAAGATTGCCCATTAGTAAGCTTTTGCGTTTAAAAAAACTAATTCTTTTATGATAAGCACTCATCATTTTTACCTAATTCGCTAACTTTATAAAAATTTTCTTAAAATCTAGTTATAGTATTGTATTATTATTAGTCCTTATGGCGCTACTGTTTCTAGTAATGTACTAGCTTTTTTACCCGCGGCTCCGCTCGCGTTGATGTCTTTAAATAACCGTCAAAGTCGTAATCATTATCATTAGAAAGTAAATAATATAATATGGTAATTTTTTTATTGCTTGACTGGAACCAATAAAATTTAAAAATTCTAAAATTCAGCTTAGTTTAAAAAAACTGAAAAAGTAATTTACTATAATAATTAACAACAAATATTCAATAACTTAAACTATTAATATTTTTAAAAATCGAAAGTATCTACGTTTAATATATAATTTCTCTTTAAAAGAACTCAAAACAGAATATTATTCTAAGATGCTACTGTATACCAAATTACATGTTCTTCCGTCAATTGCAAATATGTGAAGATTTGGGCATTGAATACACCGATCAGGCTACATATTGTTGGCCATGGGAAAAACATTGCTTTTTTAAATGCACCCCTGCTACCTGAAATGTTAGCTTTGTTAATAGCAACAGTAAAACTGAAAATTGAACTTGTTTGACTTGAAACGGTCAGTGGGGATACTTGGAATTCGAGGTATGATAACACTATCCCTTTTCATGACATATGTTCAAATATTGGCACCAAGTATATTCTGCATCAGTTTTGTGGCTATGTTCCTTTACATAGTCGAGGAGCATCGAGATTTTGCATAACTGGTACATTTAAGATAAATTCTGTTACTTGATGTTACAATGCTATAAAATCGTACTTTAATTCTCAAATAATTTCATTATCGAAGCCATTTCCGTCAACACGTCTAGGGCTAATCATTCCAAAATCATGTAGCTTCTTCCTAACCATTCTGAAAACCTTTATTGCGTTTCATTGTAGATGTGTTCATTGAAAGGCATATTTGGTTGTTTTTCATCGCAAAATATCTTCCGCCATGTAGTCTTTGTACTTATTCCGAAAGGTTTGAGGATTAGAAGGACCGAAGATGAAATAAGTATTGCGTAAAGCTCCCTAATTTTATTCGGCGAGTGACATTGTATGGATGCCTCCATAGTATATCTTCAAAGTAGTACCTCCATGTAAAATATCTGGTTCAGTATAAGTGAAAAATTTTGTGCAAAATATGAATATTGTATAATTAGGTTAAAAAAAATTCAAAGTGATAAATACTTTCAAAACTACACTAAAGTAATCAAAACTTTTTATGAAACTGTCAATTAATGTTACCATAGAATTTTCAATATCACGCAATTCGCTAAAACATTATTTCGTTTCCCTCTTTAAAAAGTGGGAGAAAATTTGCATTAAAATATCTGGGATTGTCGGAATAGAGAACTTCTTAGCCAACTTGGCGATATTTCTCAAAGTTTGAGTTTGACATTTAACAAACGTAACGTAATAAACGTTAGACGTTTAATAAAAAACCATTAAAAAATTGCTTTTTGTATAGATATTAAATTACACTACGTTGCAGTTATTTGTTATAAATGTGAGAAATTTTTTATTAAAACCCCATTGTTAACAAATGCATAATTTTTTGCGCCAACTTGGCGGGGAGTAAGCAACGTCAACGTTTTACCCGCATAGTTCCCGTAGGAATATTGAGATAAAATATATCCTATGTTACTCGCTGATAATGTAGCTTTCCAATTGGTGAAAGAATTTTTAAAATCGGACCAGAAGTTCCCGAGATTAGCCGGAACAAACAGACAGACAGACAAAAATTTTAAAAATTGATTTTTTGATATAAATACCGTATATACCTTTAAATGCCTTTAGTAAAAAACTGCTAATTTGAAATTACAAACAGACACTTCAATTTTATTTATTTATATAGATATAGATTGTTCGTTATAATTCAAGTTAAAACATCTTTAGAGTTGACCTATGCTACTCCAATCCAATGAAGACCAACATAGATTTTATAAGTAATTCATCATGTTAGTGAAATAGTTTGATAATGATCAAATTATATAATATTTGATAGTGTAGATTAGTATTTTATATTATACATACATAAAATTGAATGCAAAAGTTTTTATATGGGCACATGTAATAATGTTACTAATATTTGTTTTAAATCTTGGTCCAAGTAACAAATGAAGAAAATTAATAAAATGATTTATAATTGTTGGATATTGATTTGACAGATTAAGCTTTGAGAATTAATTATTACATTCTCCACTTTCTTTTCAGCCTTTATTTTGCATTTGATGCAATGTATATAGGCGTTATAAATGTTTCATTTATTTATTCCATAGAAGTATTATTTCAAATATATGTAGAAACATCAAATATTTATTAAATATTTTCATTTTTTTCCCATGGATAACAATTATGAACAAACATTGCGAAGAAATATAACCATATACACACTTAAACATACACATGCTTTTTTATATTTGAGTGGATTGTGGTAACACATAAAGCTTATATACAGATAAGTATCAAATATATATGAATTTATACACATGGATTTGTATATAGGTAGTTTTATAAAAATGTGAAATGTCCTAGAAGAGAATTCATATACCATCTTTGAAGAATGACCATTGCTCCGAGAATTGTAGAAAGACATTTCCGAGACACCGCTTGCGGCATTGCTGGAAAAAAAATCAGATCGTGAAAAGTATTTACTACTTAGCGAAATGGAAATTGAGCATTTTTAATTGTTGAATATTGTGACGTAGTTCAGGATTCGTGGATTTTATGCTATGTTCCAAATGACAAAACAGTTTCTTAAGAGCGATGGAATTTTCTGTCGAAAAACAGTCCTGAAAAAAATACAGGCTACAGCTGTAAAATTCGCATGATGTCCCAGAAGGTTTTCTCATTTACAGAGCTCAGATACTACTATCAGTGGCTAAAAATATAAGTACGCAATGATAAAAATTATTCACACAACCACTCGCTCATGAAATCTTCAACAGTTGAAGCAATACTGACTCAGTTTTAGCAAGCGATTGCTATTTATGCTCTGCGCGGCTAACTTCCAGAGGTTTCTTGAAAAATCCACTCACGTTATAGATCGTGATGTTACAGATTTCTCCAGTAATTCCCAGAAGCATTCATATTGTCGCCAAATTTGGTCACAAAAAATGCCAACTTAGCTGTATTGAAAATATAATGTACGGGACGTTGTTGCTTGCGAATATTACAATTTTTATCTTAAAATAGGTACAATAGAAAGCAATATTAGCGTATTAAACATCCAGATGTTATATACTTATTTTAAGATGAAATTAAACATTAATTACACAAAATTCGTAACAATATTGTTCTTTACACTATTGTATCGATATATTGTAGCGATAGAATATTGGACTTTTTATAATCCCCCTCCCATCTTTAGTACTTTTTAGAAATGGTTTTTATTTTCTCAAGAAGCATCTGCATGTAGCGTATCTTAATGATAATTTTCTCAAATTCTTTTTAATTATGAATTTTTCGGAGCTTTGCAAATGATCAAATTTTTTATAGTTATTCTTTGGTTTGGCTTTTATTCCATGGAGCAATTAGGTATTTAGACTGATTACTAGAATGAGACACTTCTAAGATTTAGTTAATCTTTCCATTTTACCTCGATATTAACGATAAAGATATTGATAGTTGAACTAATTGTTGAAAAAGCAAATAATTGAAACATTCGATATTGCGCATACCAATGCCCTTAACACTAAAAAAATCACCGTTGGATCTATTTTGAAAAATTTGCTGCAATGGTTTATGTTTGTAACTCTACAGGAGAAAAATTGCTTTAAATTTCTAATAAGGATATACAAATATTAGTCTGATAATATTCACCAATTCAGTTATAAAGTTATTTTGTTGTTAAGGAATTATCGAATTTCCTTTAGGATTATTACGTTTTCGTATTAATCTTTTGAAATTGTCTTTGGAAAAGATTTATAACTGAAATCCCATTTCTTTTTTAGAATTGATCTTTTTTAAAAACTATTCCTTCAGTGTTAAAAAAAGGACCCAAACTTAAAGGACGCCATAGGGGCTGGCCATTAGCAAACAATCAAGGGGCGATGGTCTTAAGGCATCATGGAAACATCAAACGCGTCTTGCAGTTACTGCAAAAGTGCCTTGTGGGTTTCTACTGCCTGTCGGTAGATGCGTCGATCCACGCGAGCTGATGTTGCTCTGATCGCGCTTCTGGCTTCAAGCTTGCACATTTTCTTGTTTCAATCATCTCTGCCATAGCTGGTGCACAGTGGACGTTTATAGGTATGTAGCATTTGATATTTAAGTGTGCAGGAACCTGCCCTTCTCGGATCGCTTTCTTAAGATTGTTGGCCTCCTGCAACTGCTTCTGTTACTGGTATAGCCTGGCATTCTCTAATATTGCAGGTGGTCTAATATTGTAATTTTTCCCTTTTAGTGTAAGATGTATCCGAGAGTAATTAACCACGACTGTGAACTAAAAGCGAACTTGTTTGACTTGAATAGAAAATCGTTTATTTGAAATAAAATGTGGACAAAAAAATGAATGTAAATATTTTGTACAGATTATGACAATGCAGATATATGGAAGAAAGATCGCACTTAAGATACACGACTAATTTCCATAGAAATCATCGGGGTTGCAATATCAGTACAAGATCTTTTTGTTGAACGTCGAATTTATCACTGGAAATTATCAAGCTTGGGGCCTCTACTGATGGTGGGGGCCCTAGCGGTCGCCAGGTCCACCATCCGCTTAATTCGTCTCTGGGAGTAACTTTGGGCGTGCAACCGCTGTGTAGCTCATTCATTCTAATCAGTGGCTCCGTATACCACATGCTTACCAACAAGCTCAGCGTTCTTGTAACGTTCCATTTGACAACCATTCTGTCGGCAGGTAAAATGAAGATTCACAGTAAGCACGTCCGCAAAAGTCGCGAATGCGCATGCACCGTCATTTGATGCTTTGGTTTACGTAGGGCCATCTATCGCAAACACCAGCTAATGACTTCCCAGCATTTTTGCTGGGAAGTCATTGTAGAATAATAAACATGTTTTCTCCTATTATTCATGCCCTGTCTTTCTTGTATGTTGTGTCGTCACTACTGCGCCAGGAAAACGTTTCCGCGCGCGACCGTGCATTTCTATGTGATTTCCCATCTTCTAGGTGTGCTCTATCTGTACTGAAAGTTTGTAAGCACTGTATTGATACACTCTGTATAATATTGCATGTAGTTAATATTAGTAGTAAATATGATTCTGGAAGAGTGATTGGGACTATCACTTATTTACCTGAAGCTCTGATCTCTTTTGTTGTCACTGCACTGATGTGGTTGATGGTGGCGACGCATTTGAGAGTTACTTTTCCGTTATGCAATACATCAGGTTTGAGTCGGAAACGTAAGGCTAAACTTGAACTTTCCAATTGATCAGGATAAACCACGGTTTCCTTGTCGAACAGATCTGACTTCGCCTGCAAAAAGATCTCAAATGATTATTCTGTACGTAACAAAGGTTTAAATATTGGTAAGATGAAAGCCCTTTCAATAATTACAATTTAAAAGAAATAGTTATTAAAAATATTGCTAAACTCATGTATATGTCTTGGAATTCTTTAAAAATTCAAAATCGCTTTTGTAATCACATGCAAAATTATTAAAATTTTTCTTCTGTGTTAAGAAATTTTGTAAACATATATTTCACATATTATCAACCGATTAATTTAGAGAGTTTAATGTAATTATCAAAAAATATTCAATATATGTACAGTAACAATTTACTTAAAAATTATTTTTTTTCAAATCCAAGCTATTGTCGTATTCTGTTTTGGTTTCCAGATAGAAACTATAATCCTATTCTACTGCAGTGAATCACGATTTTGTATGTGTATATGTATGTGATGCCCTGTGGTCGAGTGGCAGCATATCGCGCTTCCACACCACAAGTCTGGGCTCTACCCTCGGGTTGGGCAAGGTCGACTGAACCTTTCATCCCTTCAGTGGGTCGATAAATGAGTACCAAGCTTGCTTGGGGGCTAAAAACTGGGGTTTCGCTTCAGACTGATCACCTTATTGGGACATCTACTCAGGCATCTCAGCGCCCAATGATCACGCATACTGAGATCGGCACAGTAGGCATTGGCCCTCATGGGCTGTTGTGCCACTGAGTTTAGTTTATATATATGTAACAACCTCACTTAATATTAAATAACATTTTGATCTTATGAATTTTTTCTCCAAAGTATAATTACGAATACAATATATGGAAACGCCAGTCTCATTTCATTTCTACAATCTAATATATAAAATTCTCATGCCACAGTGTTTGTAGCGAAACTCCTCCGAAACGACTAGACCAAATCTTATGAAATTTTGTGCGTATATTCAGTAGGTCTGAGAATAGGACGTAAACTATTTTTCATTCCAATATTGCAATTAGTTGAGAAGATATTAATTAAAAACCTTAAATCCCCTGTCTGTTGCTTCGCTTGGCGTCGAAAATCGGTTTCGCGCCAGATGTGTGACTTTTCTCTGTTCCAACGTCCAAATCACCCTGCTCATGGGTTACATTAGCAAAAGGAGTGTCTGTAACAAATCAAAAATCACCAAATTTGGCGAGTGAAAAGTTTATTTTTTCCCCATTTTTTGTGCATATCTTTAATTCAAAAATTCATATATCGCATCCGTTTATAACAAAATATTTTCTGGCGTAAAAAAAAATACACATTTACACTGATATAATTTATATATATCGTCTGGTAATATTACGTCATCTATACTTCAAGCTATCTTTGATTCTATAACCAAATAAAAAATATTTTGTTTGATTTGCTGTAAATCCACTATGAGAGATTTTTAATTACGTTTTCTTTTTAAATCTAAAATACTACTCTGTCAAAGATAAAAGAAAACCCAGACCCAGAGAAAAATTATAGGAAGATAAATACATCACTGTTATTTAGGGAAGTTGTAAAAATTATATTTCTGTTGAGCTTTACTCCATGTGAAAGAGTTTTATGATATTTTGAAAAGCACAGATGATTGAAAGATTATTCCGCCAAAACTTATCAAAACATAATGAAAAACGTTTTGCAGAGTTCATTTTTAGAACTAACATCCATATTTTTTTATGGAATACTCTTTCAACCCGGTAGTGTTCTCCTGTCTTTCTCACACAATAAGCTTTCTCTCACTCACTAAAGTTTAGGGCCTAAACCGTTTTCGGGCAGTCATCAATTCACAGTGTTATAATTATTTATTCCCATTTTGCTCAAGATAGTTCTCCCGTTCAGTTAATTAAGTGATCTCATATAAATCAATAGTTTTCAACACGTGTCACGAGCTCTCGCCAACAACAACTATTGTGTTACCTGTATAAACCATTTCTGCATATTTTCAGACATTTTGAATTCTTATTTATTATTTCATTTATTATTAAACGCCAATTAATAAAACTGTAATACTCAGTGTGCTCAAAATTTTCGGGAATCATTTTCAATGTATAGAGAAATATATACGTATTTTAAAAATGTGAAAGGTAGAGGTAAAATAATAAAAGAACAGATACACATTATCAGTATACTGTTTTCTAGCATTAAGTACTTCAATTCGATCTATTTGTGTGTTTTGTACAGTAAATAATGCCAGGAAGACGCAAAGGGTCTGATTTAGGGCGTCGAATTACTAAATCTACAGCCATGCGAAATAAAAGAGCTCAAAGAACAGACGAACAAATCCAACAGGATAATGAAGATATGCGTGTGAATATGGCACAGTTGCGTAAATCACAATCACAAGAGGTACGAGTTGAACAAAATTAACAAAGACGAGTAAAACAACGTACACTCCATTGCACTAAGAAACTGATAATGTTATTTTTTAATTGTCATAATTTGTGATAGAGACGTAATTTGAAATTTATTAGTTAAAATAATAAAAGTATACAAAAAAATTCAAAAAAGAATGTTTGGTGTTTTGTTACTTTTATAAGCCGTCATCGTTCACAGCGCATCATTCCTCTTTCAGTCATATACCACATCCCCACTTACTTACATTGAGTTAGTTATTTTTTATTTGACTACCAAAATATTCCCTAGAAATAATTTATTTGGCAAAACAACGTTTGCCGGGTCAGCTAGTCCTTATATATATTTTGAAAAATTCATTCGCGCGATTCACACAAGAGCAATAGCTTACGTGTGCCTTACTGAGCGATTAAATCTTCTCCCCCAAACAACTTATGTGATTTCTAAACATGACTAATATTTCCTTTCATATGTACAAGTGATTATATTTCCCCCCGATCTGAATGTAGGAAGGGATAAATCTGCCTCTTTTGTTGCTTGGCACTTGAGCGTAGAGATTGCTCTAAATTTCCTTCTAATGCTTGAGGTACGTAAATAAATGTTGCTTTATTAACTAATCGGATTATTTTCTTGTCACGAACATAACATCTCAAAAAATAATAAAATAATTACACACATATATACGACGGAAAGTCAAAAAGTGGATGTAAAAAAGTGCTAGTTTCTGGATACTAGCTCTGTGGCCTAGGTTTGGCAACGGCAATACTATCCAATGCTGAATGAGGGGTGGTCGACAACACTTCTGTATAACGTGTTATTCGTCTTTCCTCGTAGTCGTGCGAGTGCAGGAGACCGTTTAACAAGACAGCTCTGTTGTCCAAGGAGGAAAGGAGGGCAGTGATTCGTTTTTTGTTTGCGAAAGGTGTGATATCTGCGCTGGATATTAGTCATCCCTTCCATCACTAAACCCTCAAAGACGACGACCCTCAGTGGTTGACGTCGATGAATTGCCAGATCTTTCGTAGTCATATAATGAGGTTATTCCCTGTTCGAAGCACTCTATCCAATCATAGATCTTGCTTCACATAAACAGCTGGGACCATACTACGCTTACATGCGACGAATAATTTCCGCAGTTATCACACTTTTTCCAAACAAAAAGTGAATCACTGCCCTTTCTTCCTCGATGCAAATCGACAATGGAGCTACCATGTTGAACGGTCTGCTGCTTCCCAACGATTACGAGGGAAGATGAGTGACACATTGTACAGAAGTGTTGCCGACGATACTCCTCAATCAGCCCTGGATACTAACATTTTTGCCAAACTTTGGAAAGGGAAATTCCAAAAGTCCCTTTACATTTTGACTTTTCCTCGTATATATATATATGGACCCAAATCTTTTTAACATCTCATTTATACGATTTTGAAATTATAAGGTTCTAGAAAAAGACACATTTCTTTCTTTTTCTTACATGGCTGATTTACTATGTTGTTGTTTCTTATGCCACTTGATCTCAAATGTGCCAGATCCAGGTTCACGAAATTCATCATGGCAATGGGCTATATATACGCCTGTCGTTAGCCATAGCTTTGAGCACCATACAGGTGACAGTACGATTTTTAGCTCGGTTCCACCCCAATTCTGAGAGAGAGCACCCTGAGGGGGAGTCAGGGGCCTCCCACTTCTCTTTCCCTTCCCTCATCCTCGTGAGAAGGCTTCGGCTCGATGGCTATTTAGAGTACCCCCAAGCCGCAAATGCACTTTACAATTACGAACATCTATGGCTTCTCCGGGATTCGAACCCAGGCCTTACGGCACAGCAGTCAGCGTCGCTAACCACTATACCGGATGGGTGACTAATTTACTACAACACGTCTTCGGATCACTGATTGTTAATCAAAATGAAGAGGATGAAATCCGTCCATTAACTGTTAATTTCTAAGAGCCTTAACTTGAAGCAAGTCTAGGAAATAATATTTTTTAAAGTAATGACTCTAACGTGAACCATGCCTTTAGTTCTAATGAGATCTGAATGTTTGTTTATCTGGATATAATATAACTTATGTAAAAAAAACATGTAAAACCCAAAACAGAAAAATAAGTAATGAACAAATTATCTGATAGAAAAAAAAAGTCTACTACAAAATATTTCGGAAGGCTATTCATCAAAACCTCATTGGATTCTTAATATCTCACTTCGAAATAACACGAGGGGAATTAGTAACCAACCACGTAATTTTGAACCATGGTCAAGTGACGAGGGTGACATTTGAACTGTTACCCCTTTCTCCAAATTTCCATGTCACACCCACTTGCGAACTTTGAGCCTCGACAAATTTATCATGCATCAGCCCTTCTACATGGGGTATTTTCAGTGACACGACTCGAACCCACGAGTTCCAATCACGACTACTCGTATATCTTAGGCACATTTCTCCGTTAGGAAATGCGCTTATTACCAACAAGCAGTGAAGGAATATTAATTCATATAAATTTTAATATTTTTAGAAAAGCTTTTATTTTTTTTAAATATAAAGAAAATGTAAATACACATATCTAAAAACTTAAGCAGTTGATTTTAAGACGGATTTTCAATTAAAATAAAGCTTATTATTTAATCTTGCCCGAATTTTGGATAATTCGGAACGCCTCCCCTTTTTGCTATAGAAATAGTATTTTTTTTTGTTGCGCAACGCGTGTTTTTTCCCCAAGGTTATATATATATTGGTCGGTACCGGGTGTCCCAGGATCATTGGGACAAACTTTAAAAGGAGGTAGGGGTATCACAAGGCTTCAGATTTGCACGTTAACCCATGGACCGTTTCACGAACACCGAACACCTGATTTTCGGATTGGCAGAAGGAAATGCATGAACATCAGAAAGTTTGCATCTTGAAAGGTACCGACAGAGAGATGCATTGGACCGCTGGATCTTTGCTAATTTGCATCGCAATTTGTGTGAGTATGGATCATTACGAGGTAATAGGCATAGTGAAGACGCGCCACGGTTGACTCGAACTTCCAGAATGGAACAAAATGTGTTGGATACCATTCGAATGAATCCGAGTACCATGTTGGGAGTTCCGAGTTTCACGTGGCCCACCCTCACTAACAGTGGCGTAACGGAGAATATTAGAGCACCCCCTTGCAAAGTCAGGTTTTGGGCCTCTTAGAATCCTGGGCCTCTCGTGATATGGGGGTTGCGGGAGTATACGTTACGCCACTGTTCCCTAAGCATATTACTTCTTAATGATAGATATTCACACAAATTGCAATGGAAATTAGCAAAGATCCGGCGGTTCGATGCATCTCTCTGTGGGTGTGTCTCTTTCAAGATGCAATATTTCTGCTGCTCATGCATTTCCTTCTGCCAATCCGAAAATCAGGTGCTTGGTGTTCGTAAATTGTTCCGTACTCCTCTTCGGGCGATGACAACTCAAACGACTGCGGAAATTCAGGTATGTTTTCTTGAAGGCTTTTGGGAACAATGCCACTTAGCATCGTATGAAGACGTTTCCGACCATGGATTGATATGCAAATCTGAATTCCTTTGATGTCCTTACCTCCCCTTAAAGATTGTCCCATTCATCTCGGAACTACACTGCTGGCCACCGGAAATGCAACACCAAGAAAAACAAGAGATAGCACAACAAAATTTATTTTGTAGATAACATGTTGACCAAATATCAAATGATTAAATTTATACACTTCTGTGAAGTGTGGTTCCTGCCAGAAACAGTAGCCAGAGTAGCAGCCATGGTTGGAGATCACCGCTGCCACATGCCTCGGCATTGATTCAAAGAGACTTTGGATGTGTTCTTGGGTACAGCAGACCAAGCAGCTTCCACACGTTGCCAAAGTTGATCTGGTGCGGCAGCTGGGGGTGTAATCTGGGTTAATCGTTGAGCAACCATGGACCACATGTTTTCTATCGGCGAAACATCCGGAAAGCGAGCCGGCAAGGGAAGCAATTCAATCTGGTGATTGACGAAGAACCTTTCGACAATGCATACCACGTGTGGTCGCGCATTATCCTGTTGAAATATGGCTGTGGCCAAGCCCTGAAGGTAAGGAAGGACAACTGGCTCCAACAACTCGGAGATGTAGCGCTGGCTGTTTAAAGTACCGGCAATAGGTACTAGAGGAGTGCGAGAGTAATATCCAATACCGCCCCATACCATAATGCCCGGTGCAGGACCAGTGTGGCGGTGCATAACGCAGCTGTTCAGCATCCTCTCTCCACGGTGTCTCCAGACTCGAATCCGAACATCGTGGTGTTGCAGACAGATGCGTGACTCGTCAGACAACATCATTCCATTCTGCCACCCACATCCTCCTTTCTTCGCACCATTGGCGGCGGAGACGTCTGTGGTTCTGCGTCAAGGGTACACCAAGCAATGGACGTCTTGCGGTCAGACCACTCTGCTGTAAACGGCGTCGAATGGTACGCGCAGACACTGAATGATGCGTTACAGACTCAGTGTGCTGTGCTATGGTTCGTGATGTGTCTGAGCGATCCGTCACTGCCATGCGCACAATTTGCCTGTCCTCACGTGAAGTGGTGCACTGAGGTGGATGCGATTGACCATGTCGGTCCGTCGTACCCTTCTGCATCCAACGGTCACATATCCACATTACAGTTGTTTGGTTTCATTCAACACGACAACCGATTTCCCTGAAAGATAATCCACATTTTCGGTAGGCTTTCCTCTGTGGAACTCGGATACTTGATCAAAAGCTGATCGCTGTTTTCTACGTGACATAGCTGATCTTTTTTTTTGAAAAAACCACAAGAAAAACACAATTGCCGAACTTTAAATCGTCGAAATCTCCAAGCCTTAAATAGCGCTTTGAGGTGTCGCCACAGGCGTGCGTAATGTGTGTCTGTGATGAAATTCTAATCATTTGCATATCTCATTTCCGCAAATGCATGTTGTAAATTTCATGTTATTTGCGTGCTTCCTTCAGGGTGTTGCATTTACGGTGGCCAGCAGTGTATAAAGAAAGTAGTTTTTCAAGAAATGTCATTGTGTTGGAAATTTGTATTGCATCGTTATCTAACAGGTTTTGGCAACGTTCTTAAAAGTAATGATGGGTTTTTTAAAATTTTTTTTTTCAAATATGCTTTTTAAAGCTCATTGCACTAAATTACATATTCTTTTAAATTGCACTGTTACGGTAGTTTTTTTTAAAAAAAGAAAAGTTTATTGAATTAATTGTTTAATCACATTCAGAATAAATTAACCTCATAATATTGATTTAATTACCTTTGAGAAGCTAATTTGAGAAATTAAAAAATTAAAATAATGCTGAGATAATTGGACTATTTTTTGGAAGATTTAGGAGGTTATATATTAGACCCAAAACTCATAGAAAGAAACCTACTCTCTCTTAATATATTAGTTAACCCTTTTATTTTTTGGAAGATTTAAACACCATTACTTCAAAAATATTTTTCATGGTATTTAATGATTTTTGTTGATAGTTAAAGGTCTAAGAATGTTTAATAACTTTGGACATTTATTACTCTTGAGGTTAGAGGAAGTTCAGATTAATGCAATGCAGAATTTTTTTACTGCAATTGTACTTCCAAAATACTAATTTCCTAATTCCACCATGAATCAGCGCAAATTGAAATTTAAGAAGATTAAAATTAAACATGTTTTCGAACACCTAGAATATTGTTACTTTGTAACAAATACGAGTAGAGGAACGCTCAATTTAATCCCTCGATAAATTTCAGAACAGACGATAAAGATGTGGATGGAAATGAATATTTAAGTAACTGAAGAACTTATCTTTTAAGTGTTGGCAAAATCCTTTTCTCGCAGACGATTTCCAAAAGTAATAACGTAGCGGTTTAGAGTAGATATGAAAAGAAAATGGCGAGGAGAGGATGTTACGACTTCGCATTTCACTCGGCAATTCACAACTTAACGTCCTTTTTATTTTATAACCTCGATTTTTCGAGTCGTAAAGGCGCATTCAAATGATTTGCTCGCAAAAAGAAACTGTATTTTAATGCGGGAAATTTTCTACATAGAATCCTATTTCAGAGGGAAAGGCTAAAAATCATTGCACCAGCCATTGCATTTATTCGAAGTCATTGTTCTTAATTTCGAGAAAGAAGCGTTGAAATGAAACGATTATTTCTTATTATGGCCAAAGTAAGAGAGTACAAGAAATAAAAGTTTTATCTTTTCTAGTTTAATACCTTTTTTTAATTCGAAGGAGCTACTAGAATATCTTGTTAATCTATATTTTGTTAAAATTATTGCTCCAGTAATAATTTTTACAGTTCATTTTAATGTCAATTTTTATCGCCCCATTCTTTAAGCAAAATACAAGTATACTTTTATATATAGGTTAATTAAAAATTGAGTTCATTTTAAATTTATTCGTGGACATTTTGTGAGCAAGAAAAAAATAAATCCAATTTTTTAAATTTCATTTAAAATAAATCTTTTGCATTCTTCATTTTGATCACTCATAAATTGTTTAGTTAACAAAAATTTTTTTTTTCTTTTGAATTTTAAAAATGTCAATAATATTGCTATAAGAATTCTTTTAATATCTTGTCGCACATTTCATACATTTTGACAATACAAACATTCTAAAAAGTACTCGATAATATTAGTAAAACTTTGTATGATTTGCATCAACGATCTTCTAGTCCTACTCAAGGCTTATTGGGGACAGACTTCATAGTTTTGAGGCACAGTCTAATGATGGAAGGATCTTCTTTTCAATTTCTCATCACGGGAGGACTAAAGAGACTCATTTTAAAGTGACATACAACATCCTTTAGTATTCCATCAGATGATATTTTGTGGAATCGAGACTCAAATCTGTAACACGACTTAAAAACTCCGATTTTGCCGTCTTCTAGCAGGTACAATAAAATGAATACTGCTTCATATATCATCGCATCCCTAATGTTAAAATTATTCTGCAACTTAAATTATAAAATTTAGATCATATTTGATATTGTTAATTACACGCTACATCATTCATTCAAAATGGAATATATATATATATATATAAGATTTGCGAAACACACAAATTGGAAATTTTACAAGCCTTTTCAATGCAAAGTGTCAAGCCAGATTCTCATGCAAATAAGGATGTGCCCAGTATATAAGAATATGATTCACTTCAGCATTGATAGATTGTTTATCAATACTTAACACACGCGTATAGCATTTCGAAACTCAGGGACGTCTTAAGACTGTTTGAGGCCCTGAGCCCAGAGAAATCTTAAGATTTTTTGAGCCCCTGGACCCCTATACAAAAGTAACCCTACCTGATATCTTTAAAAGTTAGTATATATATATAGCATTAATTTTCAAATAATCCTTCAAACGGTAATTTGAAACATGAATGCGCTCGACTCACAATCTCAAAAATCTGGGCACGAATCAGCTCTACCGATGGCCGCATTTCGACTAAATAAGTTGAATGATTGTTTATGGTATTAGGCCTAGGTCTAGATTTGAACAACGATCGTCACATGATAATACAGTCTTACCACTTTTGACAGCTGACATGCAATTTTAAATTTCCTGTTTTTCGGAGAATATGTACGGGAGTAATATTTGACCATTGAAATTATCCGGATCATGATCTTATTTAGATAGAGTCGAGAAGGGGAACTGAGGGCGAGGCCCTGGGCGCAGTTTTCCCATACCTTAAGATGTCTCTGTCGAAGCTACACACGAAGGTTATTGGTTCAACGCGTAAAGAAACCAAAATTACCCCAAAAGGTTTAGAATAAAAAATCGGCTTCCTGTGTGTAACAACTCACCCCTTATACTGCGGTCTTCATAAAGAAAAATAAGATGGGAAGAAAAAACACTCGTCATCCAGCTTTCTTAATGGTCTGGTGAAGCGTTAACTATGAAGGCGTCTCAGAGACTCATTTTCTCCAGAAAGAAGTGAAATTCACAAAATTAATCAAAACACTATAATAGAACCACCAGAGAAGCCCTGAACTTAAATCTATTCAATGGAATCAATTGGACTTTCTAACTGGACTCTGCTCCTACTCATAAGGCGAAGACGATTCATCCGTGTTTGAAACAGAATGTTCCAGACTTAACAGAGCTCAAAGGTTGCCTTTCAGCAGAATGGATTTAAATCCACTTGACTATAAACTGTGTTAAGTATTAGAAGGTGGGCCAAAGGCAGCTTCCCAATTTGAATAGTCTTAAGCGTTCTTGCGGGATGGCAGCGATAGAAATTCTCAGAGATATAGTGCTTACCTTCATACATAACGATTGGGTCTAGGAAACTTAAAATCATGTGAAGTCAAAAATTGATCGTTTTGAATGAAAGATGTAATACGTTAAACTGAAAGGTAAAATAAACTCTTTAAGATTTAATTATATATTTGATTATAAAGTTTTTAATTTTAACACCTTTATAACTGCATCAGAGCTTATGGTACGACTAGGTATATGTAAAGTAGCTTAAAATCTCTCTCTCAAACTCAGTTTTATATTATAGCTGTTTAGTATCCAGATTTCAATTGGAGCTGAATGTTCTTTCAGCAAAACTTTGCCCTATGGATAAAATGTAAATCTCACGAAATGTTTTCATCAAAAAGGATTATCCTATCTTTTTATACCTAAAAATAAAATAAATAAGATCTTTTTGTTATAATAAAAAGGGTAAACTATATTTCTAACAAGTGGATTTTATTTAGCTGTACATTTTAGTTATTAGTATTTTAATTAGTTAAGAAACATTCGAATTAATATATTAAAAAAAATTAAATCATAAAAACAACCAAGAAGAAATCAAAACAATTCCATGCAGTGGTTTGCAAAAAGAACAGATTTATCCCCCTTAATAGGTGTACTTTTTTGCTAGATCAGCAGCTTTTCTTTTTTTCGATGCTGCATATTTATTTCGAATCAATAAGAAATTCAGATTTTGGATTTTAACTGACAGTCGTGCTTCTATACAGCCTATTTCTCGTTGAACAACTGTTGGGGATATGACAAGTCTAAATATTCTGGATCATGTGTGGTTTGACTTTCTTCTAGACACTATATACTTTCAATGGGTTCCCTCCCATGCTGGATTGAAAGTTAACGAGATGGCCGATAGTTTGGCCAAGTCTGCCACTGCTGACACCTTGAGGGTAACACTTGTGTGTCTAACTTTCACCGAACTCTCCTCTATTAAAAGGATATAATTAAATGCACTTTGGGGAATACCCCCTGCTCACCCTTGGTATTTTTGGAAGATACCTCGTTGGTGTCACCAAAATGTTCCTATGAATCAACAGTCGGCTCTATCATGCTTTTTTGATAGTCACATCAAATCTATTACTTTTCAACAAAGCCGGAAATTCTTTCCAGAGTGTCATAGGTGCGAAGCTGATCAGGCTTTCAGCAGTCATATTCTTAATTGCTTGGAATTTACAATAGACAAAGTTTTAAGAAATCCTATTTCATTTTTGGATTTTTTTGGCGATTTTTGGTTTTATGGAGATGGAGTAGCTAATTACACCATCTGGGATAAGAAACAACAACACACAAATTCAGATAAGTTTCCTTTTAAGAAAAGATAAGTTTTTTAACATCAATTTTCTCTGGCCTTTTTATTTCTTGACAAAAATAATAAAAAAAGGCGCGCAAAAAAAAAAAAAAAATAATTTTGCAAAATTTTTTTACATTTAAGAACATTTCATTATATGATATTTTTACTAAACATCACACCCCCCCCCCCTAAAATGTACGAACTGACTTTCAAAATATCTCAAATTTTGATGAAAACTTATCACAATTGATTTAAGAGTGATATATATATATATATATATATAAGTTAGACTTTTCTTTTTTTCTGCCGCACATTTTTAAAGTTTGAATTTCAATATATTTTTTGCATCATTTCTGTATATATTGAAGAGCCCGCTAATTTTTCGTTAAAAAAGGAAACCCTTTTTACAATACTGTTGTTTTAAAACCTAAAAAAGAGAACATTTCATATTTTTTTAGCACTATATATAATTTTATTTCATAATAACTACAAAAACTGGACCCAGTTATATTAAAAGTCCTTCAATTATTCCGGAATTTTCCAGCATTTCGAATGATATTAATGGAGTTGAAAGGTTCTTATTGTACTAAATAAGCGTTTAACACCCTGATTTAATAGTTTCAAAATTGTACATATGCATATATAAAACGATATATTTGCAACATTATATGCGCTGATAGAAATTTTTAAATTCTTATAACACCTTTTTAATCTCAGTGTTCAACTCTTTTTTTTTTCAATTTCTGTACGATTATATTGTCACATTTTTTCATAAAATAGGTGATTATGTAATTGGACGAGAATTTGAATACCTTGCCGTTAAAGAGGTCGTCATGCGTCTAATTTCAGAAGCTTCTTTAAAGCGCTTAATTAACGGCACTTCGCAAGTCCAATTACGCTTCACTTCACAGAAAGGGGAAAAAAGGAATAAAAATAGTAAAATATTTTAAGGAGAAAATTCTTTTTTTAATCGTTGAATGGATCTTACAGCTTAATTAAGCATATTTTTTGAATAAAGGAACAAAAAGGGGAAAATATTCTGAAATATGTGGAGCTGCGAAAGTTATTAAGCATTTCGCGACTAGGAAATTATTATGCCAGGAAAAATTCTTTTGTTGAACTGATAAAAGAGACTTTGTCTTTTAATGCATAAACATAGAGAATTTTTAGAGTATCATATGATATTATTCTGAACTATGATGCATAATTGTATATATCTATTATTATTTTAATTCGAAAATAGTTATTCTATTTAATATTCATTTTACTTGATAGTTAAATACAATAATTATTCATGTGTATCTTTTATTCTTGATAGTTATATTCCATTAAATACATAATAAAGATCACATACATAATCATCATAACAATACATAAACCAGAAAGATTTAATTAAAAAAGATTAGAAATATTTAAGTTGAAAAATTAAACATTCAATGCATCATTTTTTTTCTAAAATTGCTTAAAGCTAAGCAATCAATTAAAAACTAGCAAAAATCCTCATTAAGAAATTCAAGAAAAAGAATAGTAATATACAGGGTGATTAATAAAGAAGTATTCAGTTTCAATGTAATATAAATCAAGAACAATTGTTGTTGTGTGTTTTATCCTGGGATACATATGCAAGTCGAGAGATGGAAGAACAGAATCATACACTACAAACACAGAAGAATATAGACATTTTATTACAACGATGATCCCAGCATAGAACAAAAGGGGTACACTGCTTTCCATTCGAGACGGGAATCCATTTCAGGCGAAAGTCCGTCCGACTTCTTTTACCGAATATACATCTATGCCTTATTCAGGATTCGAACCCGAGCCCACTCAGTTTCAAGCCGAAGGTCATATCCGCCATACCGGCTGGGCGGCTTCAAGAACAATTAAAGATATTATATATTACTTATAACAGAATTGGTGGGATTATTCAAAGTTTTGTTAGAACAGTCATAGATATTCTATGTGTGAGCCCTTAGTCATACGACAGACATTGATCCGGTAATCCATTTCCTCCCTAACGCGTGTTAAGGTATCCGAATCAAGTCCATCCATAGCGGTTGAGATATGCGGTTTCAGCTCCGCTAGACCAACAAGAAGGGGAAGAGCGAATACCTTGTCCTTTACGTACTCCCACAGTAAGGAATCACAAGTTGTTAAGACACGAGTTCTTGATGACCATTGGCATGTTGTTGTCCCCTACTCGTCCAATCAATCGGTGAGGGAGATATTCATTGAGGTAATCTTGGTCGTTGGTCGACCAGTGTGGTGGTGCACCATCCAATTGAAGAATGAAGCTGTCAATGTCGTCCTGCAACTGTGGTATCAACCAAAGCGAACATATCTAAAGAAAGGTGACATTTTGCTTATTCAGTGTAGACGCCTCCATTTTGACTGATTAGTCACATGATACGCTTACTATTATCTCCGTCCGTCAGGGGCGAGACACGAACTTTAAGAGTACAAATAACTTGTGGTTCGTTGAAGTGGCGCTTGTCTTTGAGTTTTACTGTTTTATAGCATCTGGAAAATGTATACTGATTTATAAATTACCCAATATTTAAAACGAATACCTTCGAAAATCTGAAAGAAAATATGTGACTTATAAGACTAAATGATATGTGACTTATAAGACTAAATGATGTGTGACTTTAAGACTCAATTTTCTTTTTTGCTTCGTCTTTTAAATAGCCTTTCACCAAATGGCGTGATCATAATTTCTCAAGAATAATAATTTTTCCGAGCAACTATAGTCTTTTTTGGTTTTTGAGCAGCCAAGAAGGATTTCGTTGTGTATTAACTCAGAGCTGTAATTTACAGTCTACAATAATTGATTCATTTTGCACAGTTACGGCAACGCATTGTACGAATTCATAATTTTCTTTGTTTAACTAACAGAACACTACTTCCTCTCAACATCTTCGCATCCATCTAGCCTTATAAAGAACTGAAGAATAAATACAGTATTTCAGAACTGATTTTAAAATAAAAAATTCTCCAACATTTTTTTGGTACTATTTTTCGATATGATTTTTCTTTAAGTTCGGGATCTTATTGGCTCTCAGGTAAACTGATGTAGCGATAGTCTTACGGATAATCCAAATTCCTGGTATTCAGCTCCCGGATAATTAAATCTATTTTATGTACATTTCTATCGAAATTACTTTAAATAGTATATCCAGCATTTTACATGAATATTTTGCTTACTGACTCACCAACTGGTCGTTGATGTACCACTTGAGTTCCGGCGCAGGTTTGGACTTGCCGGAGTTGCACAGGATGGACACGTTGTCACCCAACTCGTAGTCTGATTTTTCTTCCATGAGAACAGGACCGTCAGAAGGCGGAACTGAAATGTATGTATTATATACAAAATTGAGAAATCATTCAGTTGAATCATGGAGTTTTTGTCCATCTGATCTAGAATGATAACTAAGATAACTATCAACTACTCATTTGACCATTTGTTATTGCAATCAGTGCTTTACATATTTAATATAGTTTTAAGCAGAAGGCAAATTGAATATCGAACATTTTTTTTGTATCTTTAAGGTATCCAATTAGGTTCAGAGACCAATTTTTCAACAATATTGATTTTCAGAAGTATTTTATAGTTTTAAAGAACATAAATAGGCTTAAAGAGAAACGTGATTATTAAATAAATACCAGGCGTTGGCGTCACCCTTTGGTTTTGAAGAAAATATTATTTTTATGAAATTTTAGCAAAATATTTTCAAAGTTAAGCAAAACGCCATATATAAAAGTACATTAGACATAATGCAATTTTAATTTCATAGATATACTTCTTGATCCATCTGAAGTGTCACAAACCGTAGGGTAAAAAAAAAATGAGAATAAAATATTTTATAAGCCTTTAAATTTGATGTTAATGATTTTTCGTCAAAATTACTGCATGTTCTAAGCTAAAAATTGCTGTAAAATGTGATTGGATGTGAATATCTTAAAACCTGCTGTTTGTTACACTCTAAAGGGCTTATGGCATATTATAAGTTGCATTGAATTTGATTAGATTGTTTGGGAGATTCCCGTTTTTCGTGCACAAATTATTGTAAAAATTTCATTCATACACAAACACAATAACAAAAAAAATCTTCTTATAAGTTAGATAAGTAAATGCTATAAAACTAACTTAAAAAACTCTCTAGTTTTATGTATTAGATTCCTTTTTCCTAATCTTTATATTTCTTTTTTTTTCTAACGGCTCTAACATCAAACTCCTAAAAATCACTCTTTTTGCTATGGATAGTTTTTTCCAAAACTGGTGTTATTTATATAATGCTTATGAAAGAATTTATGGAAGTGATGCTTCATTAATGCGATGATAAGACGAGTACAATAAAGAAAATAAACCAAATTATTAAATGTAATATTCATTTCTTATATCAATACTCGCAATGAACATTTCAGAATTAGATACAAATGAACTATAGATGGGAGTATTGTAACAAAAATCGCGCGCTCTTCCACATAGACTCCATGGGTGTTATATATATATATATATATATATTATTATTATATATATTATATATTATATATATATATGTAGCTAGTTCTTCACAAACTAGAGCGACGTCAATTTAAATCAATAAGCTTTTCCGCACTGACTCCAAACATCAGCTGTTTGATTTTAAGAGAAAAAATTGGATATTATATTTCGTTTAGGATGTCCTGAGATCTATTTGTTAGACTTTCGAGCTTTTTATACACTACTGACAGTTAAAATTGTAAGCCACCATGAAGGAAAGCAAATAGAAAAACAGTATAACACGAAGAAAAATGATTAAATCTGCAAGCAGTTTGGGGTTTTACAGGGGTATGAAATTAGTAGAAACAGTTACCACCCTTGGTAGTTAAAACGTTCCTTACCCGGTTACGCATGAAGTCGAACTTTGCTTTATCCTTGATTATGAATTTAAGTTTGACACCATTCTTGAATATATAAAATACTCCTAAATTGTGGTTTTTAGAAAATTGTTTAATAGCTATTATAAGTGTTTTTTATACTTAAAATTTTTTGTCTGTGGTTATCAAACATTTCAAATTATTAATTATGAAAGAGTCATTAAAATTTGTCCTAGTGTTTTAGGAAATTTTACATCGAATGATGCCACCGATCAGACGAAACATACGAATAAAAAGATAAGATATTGTACCTCAAATATTCAAATAAATAACTTTCATTATAGAGAAATAATTGCTGAAAAGTTATACTTGAAATTATATGAACATATATATAAATAATACATGGACACAAGCAAACAAATATTTGCAATAATTGTTAATGTAAATACTTTGAAATAAAAAATATGATTTTAAAAGGAAATTTTTTCTTATTCTTAAAGTTCAGATACTAAAAATAGAACTGTCAAATAGCAGGGTGATACAAACACAAACTCTCCTATTATATTTGAGATGAAGTTTGATATTAGATAACTTGTTTTAAGAAAATTAATAGTATATGTTATACATATCATAACTATTCCATCAAAAATCGAAAGAACTTTTGAAATTGACATATTAGGCTTTCGGGAACAATTTTGTACGGTAATGTATTTCTACTACTTTTAGATCCATCTGAATATTTTGGAGATATATATTCTGTAATTTGAGAGCAAAATTATGCGGTAGAAAAATATATCTTTTCCGGTTTTAAAGACAAGTCTAAACTTTTATTACTCGAAATGCTAAGTCAACGCTTATTTACCAAGTTGTACATCATTTTAAATTGAATCTGATCAAGAAAATAAAGTAAGAGAAATGTTTAATTTAAATTTATTTTAAATTAAACATTACTGTAAAAATTAATTTGCCTAAGTGGTTTGCAGAAAAGTTCTTTCTTGCTTTGAAGTTAAGTAAAGATTCAAACGCGTTTCTGTAATTAACACACAAATAAGTATTAGTATTTTGATATAAATAAATACTTTGGACTAGATATCTAGAATATTTCTCGAATTAATACCCACTGACAACTTCTAAATGGCTTGTGGTCTGGACGCATCTGAAGTAAGGTTTGTCAGTGGAAACTTGACAAGTGTAGTTGCCAAAACTTTCCAGACTCAAATTTCGAAGGAAGACAGAACTCTTCTCTGATCTTGACACCTGAAAATAAAACAAAAGCTCTTAAAAATCCCTCCTTCATCAACAAATACTATTTCTTTAATTAGGGATGTAACAAACCAATATATGAACAGCGACCCCTAGCGGATAATTTGGGAAACCGTCAGTCGAAGGGTTGCTGTCGGACCATGAACATCGTGTAAAACAGGGTTACTCAACATTTTTTCTCGCCGGGCCAGATACATATGACAGGTATTTCAGGCGGACCGCAACATGAGTATAATGAGGAAAAAACACTATAGGGCCAAAGTGGCACTGGACAAACCTGATCCAAATATTACATCTCTCATTTTCGGCTTTTATTTAACCTTTCTGTCACAACACACACACACACACACACCAACACACCACACACACACACAACACACACACCCACACACACACACAACACACACACACACACACACACACACACACACACACACACACACACACACACACACACACACACACACACACACACACACACACACTTTTATACATTTTTTACTGAATTATGGGGAAATCTCTATTTCCTTTCATCCGTAACCAAACTCTTGTTTACATTCTACTATCAAAAAAGGCAAATTGATAGAAAAATTAATAGATTTTATTGTTTCATTGATAGAATTTCCCACTAAATTTAAAGTACATTTTTCTTAAATTATTGAATTTTATAGTGCAGGGGGACATGACCAGGTCACGCAGAAAGGACTACCGGGCACTCACCAGTTGAATATCACTGGTGTAGAAGCTATGTCCTCATTTATTGTAGTAATAATAAACATGGTAGTTTCCGTAATTGTCTTTATTATAACTCTAAGTGTTAATGCATTTTATTGTTTATCATTGTAATATTTAAATGTCAAGTAAACTCTTTAACCGAAGATGTTCGGTGTTCGACTGCTACCAGACACAGGGAATCTAAAGAAAGCATAATGAAAGCGAATTTCAGATGAGAATACTCGTTTATAATCGCATTCTTAAAAAAAAAAATTGATGCTTGTAATCCAACTTTCCAGATAAATTTGTGAATAACACAGTAATATTGTATATCACATTCAACAAATCAACATTTACATACTAAAAATTAAGATAATCACACACACATATAACACAAATATCCCCATACATTTCCTGCATGTTGATTTTTTCCCAAATCGTGAATATTTCAAAAACTTGCAAATGTTGAAAGGATAACTGTGATTATCAGAGTTTAATGTAGTGATTTTTCAAAAAATAAAAAAAAATTATGAGAGCCATAGGGAGAATTTCTTTACAAAAATTTAAACATATCTAATATGTCAACTGCTGTAAATTGATATCCGATAAGTAAATGTGCCTTTCTTTCAAACACACTTGAAATATCATAAAATATTAAAAAGGGAAAATATGAGTAAATATATAATTCCATTGGTTAAATTACTGAAATAAATGTTCACAATCGTGTATGAAAACTTATATACAGTATATACAGCAGGAGTGTGAAACTCCCGGCCCGTCACGAACTTTTTTGCGACCCGGCCACTATATCGGTTCACAATAATGCATAATAAAATTTAAAAAATTCTCCCGAAATGGGAAGATAGTAGCAGAGAAGAGATGTCAAGACGTAAACATTAAATTTTTCTTGTCCTTTTTTATATTTTTATTATAATGTACTATTCAGGTGCTTGCCAATCAATGATACGCCCCCCCCCCCAAGCTTTAGGAGTCCCAATATGTGAAAACAAAAATTCGTAAGCTATTAAGAGGCCCAAAAGAGAGCCCCTAAGGAATTTTCCGATACAGGGCCCCCTTCAGGACTAGCTACACCAGTGGTACTATTCGAAGTAAACCTACGTTTCTGTAGATATTGATTTTTTTGGGGGTCCACCCCTTAAGTTAAACCTTGTTTGCTTGGCCCAAGTTAGCCTATGAGTTTAATAACCTATGAGTGGACAGCATTTCCTAATTAGAGATACTGGAGTAAAGCAATCATTCCTTTAAAGCAGTGGTCTTCAAACTTTGTCGACTCATGGAACCCTTAAATCTATAAGGTGTTTCTGAGGTAACCTTACCAAGCGCCCCCCCTTCCACAGAAGAATAATATATCTTTAAAGGTAATGTAAGAGAAAATTTCTATATTTTATTAAAATTTTTTAACACATTATTAATGTAATTCACTCACTAATAGCATTAATTCTTGTTTCCAGGTGTAAATGGGTTACCATATTTGCGTTTTCCACAATATCCTGAAGTCTAGGATTCGTGGTAAGTAACCTCTCTGCAGTCGTATTTAATATTCTGCGTTTGTTTCTATAGTTTATTTTTGGTTTCATATGCATTGAGAAATATTTTAACCTAAAACATATTATTCAAAATGACATTGAAATGTTTATAAGTGCAAGGAACTTCTGTGTATTCTGCAAATTTGCAGCCTAAAATTTAGGACGCTAAAATTTAGATTTTAACGTCTAATCCTTTGATATGTAGGTAAGTTATACTGTTTCCTTTATTGACAAGACTTGTGATTTATCCATTCATGCTCAGTTTCCTTCTCTGAGAAATGTTATTTACAGCTGTTAGGTGGTTTTTGTTTGAAAATGTTATCTTATAATCGTTTTTAGTTGCTTTATTATATAATTTTTAACACTTTCGTTTAAATCAAACTTATTCCATTCCCTTCCATTTAGCTTTGAAAAACATTGCACGGATAGATCTGATTGGCCAAGGAAGTGTTTGACAAGCTGTAAGATAGTTCATAGCAACACGTGCCGGATGTGGTCTGGCATTATCTTGCCGAAAAAAAAGGCTACGTTATTGCAAATCGAACGGTAGCAAAACAGTTCTCAGAATGTCGTCGACGTACCGCTGTACTGTAAGTGTGCCTCTAATGACGACCAAAGGAGTCCGGCTGTCAAAAGAAATGGCACCCCAGACCCTAACTTCTGGTTGAGGGTCTGTGTGGCGAGCAATAGTGAAAGCAGAATCGACGCGCTGCCCTGGGCGTCTCCAGACTAGTCTTCGATGATCGTCAGGACACAGTGGGAAGCGGGATTCGTCGCTAAATACTATACGTCCCCAGTCAGCATGATTCCAATCTGATCGAGCTAAGCACCACTGTAATCTGGCTCGACAGTGTTCAGGCGTGAGGGGCAAGTGGCTTAGCGGTCGGTACGAGCGTAACTTTCGCTTTATCAGCCATCTGTGAATGGTCATGGTGGACACTCTTGTGCCGGTCACACGTCTGATGGTTGATAACGATGAATCAGGCGCTGTGACAGCTTATCTGACAATCAATATGTCCTCCCGATATGCTCTGCCCTAGGTCGACCACTACCCACATGAAGCAAAAAATCGGTAGTTTCCATGTCGTATGATTATGCTGCATGTTAAAGATCACTTGAGTGCCGGTTTGGGTTGGGTGCTCTCGGCAAAATTAAATCTCTAGTTCAATTTTTCCCATTTTCAGAGCTCAGTGCTCCCCTCTGGGAAAGGAACTGGGTGTAAAAATTTCACTAGGGCAATTGATATCTACCTATATGGTGCCGCTCTGAAGAGTGATACCAGCTCCCGGGGAATGTACCAGGTTTGCAATGGTAACCATCCATCCGCAGCTCCATTTGAAAGAAAAACTTTAAATTAGATTTAAATTTATACAAGTATTAATTTTAAGCCTTTTCGGTTCAATTTTATACTCGTAAAACTTTAAAACTTGCATTCGCGAAACTGAAAAGGCACCGAGAATTGCTACATTGACATTTTAAACAATTTTATTCCACTCTTTCATCTAAGGAGATTTAACATGCATTTTAAATAAGCTTTTATTCGTTAAAAAAGATGGTTTTCGGGCTGAAAATACATTTAAAGACGATAATGGAAGTGAAATGAAAACAGCAGGAAATAAGAATATTTTATTCCGGGTTGTGTTGTTTTAAGTTTTGAAATGGAAAATGTTTCATTTTTATTACGTCCAGGCTTTTAAGACCATTAAAGTAGTTGGGAGAAAAGTTTTCTCACTTTCCGAAAGTTCTCTTAAGAAAATTACTGGATTTCGATAATTCGAAGTAATGTGCTGTAACGCAATTATTGATCGCCATTACATAAAACTCTTAGAATTTCTTTTCATGTCAAAAAAATGGCACGCGATTGCGGTGCTCAAGTGACGTGGCTAAATAATCCAATTGACACTTGAATAATGAAAAAAATCTTTGTTTTTTCCCTTGGATAAGAAGGAATAAATAATTAGTTAGAATAGTTTGAATAATTCATTTATTTCTTATATTTTATTTACTTTTTTATATATTTATATTTTGTATAATTTTGAATGTAAATATGATTTAGTACCGAATTTTTTTTATAAATATTTAATTAAATCCTATTTGTCCAGAAAATTTATTTAAAATACTCAAAAATATTTATTTTAAAAGTATTTTTTATTAGTGCATATTATGCAATGGCAAATGCATTTTTTATCCTGATTTAGTAAGACATTATGGAAATAAAATAGCTTTTTTAAACAAGAATTCTAAGGGAAAATTAAATCCTTCTTTTCCGAATCATGTGATATTTTTTCAAACCAATTTGTGACATTTAAGGCTTACAAAATTATACAGGTGTACCAATTCAGCGGTCACAAACTTTCAGGACAGATAGAGTACAGCTAGGCGATGGGAAATCACATAAGAATGCATGGTAGGAAATGCCTTTCTAGAGCGGTAGTGACGACACAACACACAAGAAAGACGGAACACGAATAAAAGGAGAGTAGTGTTTCTAGTACATCAAAAGTGTTCGTAAGTCTTTGGCGTGTGTACGTGATAAATGGCGCCACGTAAATCGAAGCATCAGATAATAGTGCACTCGCAAATGCGGTTTTTGCAGACGAACTCACTATGAAATTTCATTTCACATACCGACAGAATGGTAGTTCGGTGGAATGTCACACGAACGCTGAGCTCACTGATATGCATCTGGCAATGGACGAGTCGAACAGCAGTTACTCCAGGGGGAAAATTCCCAGCCACGCCTTCTTTACATGCTTTCACCATTGTCCGACAGCAGATACTTCATCATGGACACAGGGCTGCTTGTCCGCTTAGGTACGTGCTTAGAGGGAAAAAATTGGAGGGTGAAAAAAGAGAAGAAAAAAATAATAACAGCGAACGTACCACCGCCTAGCGAATCGAGAGAGAAGCATTTTTGCCCACAAGAGAGTAAAGACTGAAATGAGATCTACTATGGAAAATGAAAATCTTAACAGTTGGATGTTACTCCGCTCTCAAAACGATATTCCAATGGAAACTGATTTCAATGATGTTATTAATGATTTTCTCGAAAAAAATTGTTCTTTTTTCGAAGAAAACCTTCGTTGTACAAATACAATGTCAGTGATTCAACAAAAAATAAGGATGTCCAAAAGTAAAAGATAGTGAAGCTATAAGCGATGAAAAAGACGTGATAATTAACAAGATGAAAACAGTTCATACAATAATGTATATTCTATACTGTAATTACAAACGATTTCATTAATTTACTGTACTAATTAAAAAAAAGGGTGGGTGGTCTGTGATACCATAAGGTAAGAAATGAACAAGAGTGGCCAAACCGTGCTACTATCCATTCCTTACGACTGGTTCACAGTCGACACTGGTCGACAGGTGGTGGATAATGGAAAGACTATCCAAACAGCAAAAACAAAGAAATTGAAAAGAGTAAGAGAGCTAAGTGTAAATCCCTCCCGAAACAAAACAGGAAAAGTAAGAACTGAAGAAGGAACGAGGGGAGTGAATGGGTGGGTGCTCTGGAAATAGTGAGGAGACGAGCTGTTAAAGTGCCTAGTGTGCCGGGGAGGTTAAAAACTGCCTTGCGTGGACACACAGGAGCTTGCCGCCTACACCATGGAGGAGCTACGCCTTGCAGGAGCTCACGCCATGCAGCTACGCAGACAGATGCTAGGTAGCTATCGCCTCTGTCTGCGCCATGCAGCTACGCAGACTATCGCCGATTCCCCATCGAAGACTATCAGATATGGGATGGAGGGCTGCAAGCAGCCCGTATGCCCAGAGACAAACCGTAATTCACACAGGAGTTTGAGCGAAGAGTAAAAACGCCAAACAGCGAGGAGACTACTGGATCTGGTGCAGAAAAATCCCGGATCCAGTACGCGGGCAATCGCCAAGCATGTTGGGATTCATTGAGCTGGAGATGTGAGGCCTGCAGCACGGTCCGGTCGTAATTCAAACCCCTGCTTTGATGACGATCGTTGTCTCTTTAATCTTATTTTTTTTTACTGCACTAAAAATAATAAACATGTTTTTCCCGCTTATTCGTGTCCTATCCTTCTTGTGTTTTGAGTAGTCTCTACCGCGTCAGGAAAGCTAATACGACCATGGATTGCTATGTGATTATCTTTGTGTGCTCTATCTGTCTTGAAAGTTTGTGACAGTTGTATTGATACACTCTGTAAACGCGTGTGGCTTATAACAGTTAAATCCTTCTTTTTAAATTATGTGTTTTAGTATTCTGCTATAAATTATTGTATTTGATTGTGTGATTTCTCAAATCAAAAATGCATTGTCTAAATGTATACAAATGTATCAAGAATGTAAAAACATCAGAATATAAATATATCGTAAATGTAATTCTAATAATCTAATAGAGGTATAATATGGAATGTAATCGATGACAAAACAAAGCTGTTCTGGACATTTTTTTAAAACTGTTATGTGTGCAAACACAGAACTATACGAATGAAACTAAAGCCTTTCAAGAATCCCGTGATAAAAATGGAATGGTAAGAATTGTTTTAAATGCGATTCATCTAGGTTATTTTCGTTAGTCCGTTATATTCCATTTTATGTATAAATTTCAATAATTCCTAATTAGTTGGTTGAAATAATGCCAATATTAAAATAATGTGAAAATGCATAGGTTTCACATTTAATCTATCGAAACTCTTCAGATAAACTTCATCTGGGATGAAAAATGTTTAATATGCAAGAATATAATGTCATAACAAATAATTCACAATTCTTCATGCAAATCTAAGTAAACTCTAAATAAGTACAGTCAACTCTCACTAATTCAAATAATACGAACCTCTCGCTAATTCGAAGTATGTGCTCAGCCCCTAGACAAACTCTTGATATTTCGAACTAAAACAATACGTTTTGGCGCACTCAGTATTTCGAAATAAAATCTATGGCAGGCCAGACTACAACACGCCATATATATATCGAAGTTATCTTATAAAACTCTCGACGATTCGAATACTAAATATCAATAGTCCTGTAGCAAATGGGTTGGAGCTTACATGTTTTGTGTTGTATTGTCTCTGCGTGTCTCCCTTGTAACGTAGTCCCTCTGTCTGCTACTCCTTCTTAGTGTTTCCCAGTTCCTCAGGCAAAAATACAGTTTTATTGCTTTCCTTCTTCACGTGGACAGTTCTGACCGTACCTGTTGTCAGCCGCCCATATCTTTCGTTTAACACGTGGCCGTTTTACACATGTGTTCAGATAGGATGGTCCGCTATTGTGAAGAAGAGATGCATGGGATTGTGTTTTTTGCGTCGGACTGACATGACGATTTATGGCTCATCTGTGTAACTTATAGCATGTGGCACCAAATAGGGCATGGTCCGAAATGGACCCTGCATTGAAGTAGTTTGGGGCCGCGTCTGAGGGGGAACTGGGTGCGAGCCGATTTTATTTCTAATGAGGAATGGAAGAGATTTGGTGGGGAGTGAAGAGTGTTGTTCGAGAATTACTATATAAGTGTATTGTTTTAATATAGGATTTTTAGCAACTGTATAATATTTATACTGTATATAATATGTACTTTTAAAAAATACTTTAAAGTAATTTTATACAAATATACAAAATTGTTGCTTTATTACATAGTTTAAAATTTAAATGTGTTAGAAAAAAATTTAACTTCGTTTATTTTTGGGAGTTTTTTTTTACCCTCTTGATAATTCAAAGTTTTTCATTGGTCCATCCAACTTCGAATTATCGAGATTCGACTGTATCAAAATAAATAAGCATCAAACAACGTCATAATTTCCCCCTCTGCCCAGAGGTTGATTAAGGGAAAAACGAAAGAGAACCCACAACAAACTTCTTAATCAGGGAGCAGGCGTGCACTCGATACCAACGTCGTAAGGGATGACCGAGTCACCCCAATTCTTTTTTTAAAAATTCTTTTATTGTACATGATAAAAATCACAATTCAAGTAAATAGTATTTTTTATGAGAAAGTATATTTAGCTACTTTCAAGGACTTTTTAATTTTTCTTTGATAATTTGAGAAAAAATATCAATCGAACTAAACCAAGAAATTTCAAATGTGCGTGACTTTAATAAAGGACACAAATCACGGACATTTTTCGCTAACATTACAGGAATGTTTTTTGCAGGCAAAACTGTCATATTTTATTCAAATTTTATTGTAGTTTTATTGTCCTTTGATGATCGACAAATGATATGTTGAACTTTTTCTTGCTTGTGTCTTTTTGACAGGGTGCAGTGTGTCTTGTGGTACACTTATGGCTACATATTTTTCTTCATGGAGTGCCTTAGATTGCATTTGAAAATTTTCCTTTCAACTCAAATGCTTCATGTTCATCACTTTTCTCAACTTTACTTTCGCTATCATGATTAACATGCATTATTTTAGCAGGTTCTTCCCTTGCTTGATCAGTTTCAACTTCCTTCAACAGAGATCGCAGATATCCATTTTTTTATTTTCTGCTCATTTACAACTATAAACCGTAATAAGTCGTACAACACAGCAAGAAAAACCAGTAAGTTGTTCATAGGGGGAGGGATATATCAACTTATAGAAAATATTTTTGAGCAAATATTTTCGTGGGGAACTCGGCCAAAACAAGTATCTTAAGTTTGTAAAAAAACTTTTGCGACTCTCAAAAAAGAGGGAGATATGTGACAAATACATTTTAGTTCTCATTAAAACTGTCATATGGGGGATACTGTCAAGGTCATTGGTAGCAAATAAACAGTTTTCCCAGCTTTAACGATTCCGTGAGCCTGGGGTGCCCCGCGCGCCCGCTCCCGGGTTAAAAATTTCAAAGTTTTGAAGAACGACGCAATATTTTAATTCATCCAGTTTCAAAGCATGTTCAGTATCTGAAATGAAATTCCTACGATAAAAATTTAAAAAAAAATAAAAGAGCTACCATTTTATAAAAATGGTTTTTTTAAAAATGTAATAGCGTAAGGAATTTTTTTTTAATAAAAGGGAAATACTTATTAAGAATATTTTATCCATAAATGTTATTGAATAAGAAATACTGTGCAAAAGTAAATTCAAAATGAAGCAGAAAATTTTTAATTAAATCCATAAATTTTGAAACAATAACAACTTTTGTTAGTGTAAAAAAAATTTAATACTTAAACAGCATCATTTAATAGACAGTTTTATTTCATTTTAGATTCGAACGAGTTGAACTTTAATAAAAAAGTTAATAGTTCAAAAACTGAACTTCTCTTTTAAAAGTTCCGCTATCGCATTTTTTACCAAAGTTACTGTTATTAATTCGTTTATGGATTTCATTTCGTCTCTATTGTATTGTTTGATTTATTTAACTGATTGAATAATTTTTTCTTTATACCTTTTAAGAAAATCGTATTATTTTACTTGAAATCTGAGAAAAAAATCAAAAAAAAAAATGCTGAAAGGCAAAAAGTAAAAGTTCTATTCGGTAGATTCGAAAACTAACAATTGAAACCACGTCTTTAGCCATTTTCTCTTCCATCCATTCCCTTCAGTTCTTTTGTTTCAAATATCGTTTGTTTTCTAGGAGATTTTCTTCCAATTCTTGATGATCGTCATTTTCCATTTCCTTTCTTTCTATTTCATTCTAAGTACTTTTAAAAAGAAGTACGTAAAAGATACCAAGATAAAAAGGGAAAATGAAAAAGTTCGAGAAGTAACCTTGATAAGATTTAGAAAGGTGATTTCGAATTTGAGATGGAAAATAATCTCAAATAAGACTTCCGGAACCCCATCGCTCACAATATGCTTAAAAAAGGAATAAGTGGACATAAAATTCCCTTGTTCTTTTCTAGACTTCAGAAACTTCATCATTTTTTTTAAAACTTAACAAAGAAAGGAACTTTTAAGAAAGTAATTTTAAATTTTTTTCAGAACAGAAAGAGTTTATTAACCATATGCATTTTATTCACATTTTTGTAAAAATCCGATGTTGTGAAAAACTTTTTTGTTCTGTGAGTCGAAAGCTGCATAAATCGAAAAATTTTTGGTTGAGGGAAATTCTGTTGTTTTAATTCCATGCATAGAAAATAATGATCAAAATCCCTTCAGGACCAAGCAATTTTTCCTGTTAAGCCTAACTTCATTTAAAAATTCATATAAAATCATTAATGTGATAAAATACGCCAAAATTTATAATTTATAATCATTCCAAATTTCATAAGTTCTAAATTAAAACCAACCGATGTTATCAAGGGGTTCAGAACGGGGAAAACGCTATCTTACGTATGATACTGTGTTCTATGATCATATGTATATGATCATGGTCCTGAACGGGTAAAATTTAATTTAAATGGTAAGTAGCTATTGCTATAAATAAGTGTTTACGATAAAGATTTCCATATTTTAATGGGAATTTAATGATGTAACGATAACTTATGATATATTAACACATTTGATAAATAATAATAATTAAGCCTTTTTACTACAACTTCATATAATAGGCTGGATAGCGTATGTATGGAGGAAAAAATTATCATTAATCGGAATCTACATATGCGGAAAAGATGCTTTGATATGGAGATTAAGAGAAAAATAATTTTAAAAAATTAATTTCGAATTTAAACTCTGCAGTTAAAATTTCAAATTTTAACTGCCGCTGGCGTATATATTAGTTCCACTCAAGCGGTACGTTGAGTTCCTCGGACGTATATTTACGTCTTTCCGAAATACACTACTTAACTTTGCTCTGTTATCTGTAAGTGGCAGTGGTAACCAAGTGGTCAAGATATCGAACTCGTGGCCGGCGTGTTATGAG
Source organism: Trichonephila clavata (assembly GCA_019973975.1). Lineage (NCBI taxonomy): Eukaryota > Metazoa > Arthropoda > Arachnida > Araneae > Nephilidae > Trichonephila > Trichonephila clavata. The sequence continues at coordinate 87,973 of BMAO01028669.1, forward strand.
TTTAAGCCCAATAACACTGAAGACCCGCCATGTAGGGGAGCGATGCACGTTAAATCTGTCCTCCCATTTGTGTTAGTTAGGAGAGGGGGTGCCAGCTCAGGTGTCATCCTCGTCACTTGACCTTGGTTCAAAATTACGAGGTCCGTCACCAAGAGCCCTCGTGTACAGAATGGGGCCCATTTATGTTGTTTTTTGTAAATTTTTCATTTTAGTAATAATAGTTTCTCCCCCCCCCCCTTAATTTTCGCATATTTTTCTTAAAATGTACTAAACAAATCTAAAAACCACAAAAAAAACCCCCATATCTCCTTTTTTTTAAAAAACGTTGTCGCAAGTAGTCGGATACTTTAAGTTATTCCAGAACTATAAAATTAAGATGCAATTATATACCCTAAAGTTTCAACATTTATATGAATATTTTGGATACCTCTCTATTGGGCCATAATTACGAAACAGGCATCTTTTTGTTACATACACTAAAACCCTTAAGATGAATCAAATGTCAAATTGGCGATATGAATAATTTTAAGCAGTATAATTTTCACTTGCAAACCTTAAAAAGGGCTTCAGTTTATTTTTTTTAAAAGTAAATTGTCCAAAAAGTTAAATACAAAATTTGGGAAAACATTGGAATGTTTTGTAGCTTACATTTTTTACTATTGATTATTGTCTGGAGGGAGTATAAAAAATAAGACCCTTAAATAATAATGGCAAAATTTGAGTTTTTTATACATGGGTTTTCTTTCAAACTTCACACTTTCGTAACATAATTTTTTTATTCATTACATTTTAAGAGCGAAAGAGAACGCAGTCAAATTAAATTTATTTAATAATTAGTGTTAATAGTTTTATTTTATGAGGGGATAGTTTAATTTGCTGGCTTCATTATTCAACTGTTTCACGTTGAAAAAAATTGGAATTATGGGTAAAATTTAATCTTTACATAATTAGTTTTAATCAATAAATTTTTATTAATTATAGTTTAATTATATCGTATTGTCCTCCAAAACAATCGTGTATAGAAAATCTCAGCTCAATTGAGAGCTTTAAGGGTGAGAAAAATTCTTTTAAAATTTTGATCCAAGTTGCCATATTTGGTCATAAAAATGATGCCAACGTGGCTGTATTTGTAATTCTGTAAATAATTAGTTTTAATCTACTAGTTTTTATTAATTATAATTAAACTAGCGTATATCATCCAAAACCACAATGTATGAAACATTTAAGCTCAATTGAGGTCTTTAAAATGTGAGAAAAAAGTTTTTAAAGTCTTGACCAAGATATAGTTGCAATGTGAGTAGAAACACCCCAGTAAAAAAGCCCTTAAACGTCACAGTAAACTGTTTTTAAAAATCTGTACAAATATAAAATACACCATTTAGAAGAAAACTGTTTGATTAAAAAATACGCGTTTCGTACATTACGCACCACGCCCAATCGTAACACGTTGGGGTCTCCAAGGGTATAAATCTTATTATATATTCCTGGGAGGAGTTTAAACGATAAATTCTGAAATACCTTCAGCCCCTATTATGATATCCATTTAACGTAGTAGAGGAACATATTTGAAAATAAAACAAAAACATGTATATTAATCTCTTCATATATAACTACACACACATTCAATTTCATATATAAAATTGTATACCTCAATTTAAATTTAAACCTGGTTTGATTTTTATTACAAATCGTTTTAAAAGCTAAAACGAAAGGGAAAAAATTCTCCTAAGTTTCATATATTTCTCTGAGGCCTTTCATTTTATACCTTTTCAAAGGCATCAAAGAAAAAAATCTTTATACCAATCTTTGATTATTAAATTTTCTCGTGATAAAACTATTGATTTGATTTTTAAGATTCATAAAGTAAAGCAAATGCTTATACATCACTCATTAAAAAAAAATCATTAAAAAACTGAAAGAATGTCTTCCATTCTTTTTCTTCTTATCATTATCATAAATAAATTGAATTTTTTTTTATCTCTCTAAAAAAACCCAATTTTTAGTGATGTTGTAATAAATTTATTACGTACTATCGCAACAATGCCAACGTTCAAGATAAGTCGCAAAGTTGGCAACCCCGATTTTGCATGTGTCATACGTATTGAATTGACAACCATGTGCTTCGTTTCATATAATGTCGCCAATTCAGTTGCGGTAGTACATTATTGCAAGCTCTCGTAAGAAAATATCGCTACGATTGCCAGGATCAGAATCGTTGCTTCGGAAGAAAGGCGTTGTCTCATACGAAGATTTATTAACAATCAACGGAATTAAATTATCAACTTTCCAGGAAGCTGCAAGAGCTGTAGGCTTATCAAAATATGAGGACTTCATCTATGAAATGCTAGACAATCTGGTTTCAGCGTTGAATTTTAACTGAAAGGGAGCGTCAAGAATGGATTTTGCAAAAAAAAGAACAAATAGATGGAATTACAGTTTTACAATTTGAGCAGTGAGTAAGAACAGTTGAGTACTTAGTACAATGAAAGTTGGTCCTCCAATAGGCGGACAGTGAGTAGCCCCTCCCCCCCCCTAGTCAGTAAAAATATTGTTTTTTTTTTTAAATTGTGGCACTCAAAATCCGATTATATTGATATGTTTCTTTTTTTTCTTTTTTTACCGTCATTGTGCTTTAGGAAATCGAAGACTTGGCTAAAAGCTGCAATTTAGTTTCTAGTAAATGTTAATATAATAGGTGTTAGGAAAGATTTTAAAACTATTAATGAGAATTTAAGTACCGTAAAATCCGGCTTATACAGCTCACTTTTTACACAAAAATAAGATCGAAATTGATGGGTGCTCGTTATACGCCGGGTATAAAAATATAGCTTAAAAAATAAAAAATGGGGATGAGCATAAAATAAAATTGACCTTTATATAGATCGGAATACTGTGTATTTAAAAGAAATGACTTACCGAAAGAACTTATAGGTTGTAATTCTAGAAGTATACTATTTTTTAAAAAGCCTGGAATAATACCTCGAATAAATAACACAAGATCATTGCACATGTATATCTCAGGTTTCATCATAAAAAAGAGGGTGAGCGTCTTATGGCGAATATATCTCAAGATTAAAAAATGCAGATTGAAAATATAAGTGCGCCGGTGTGCGTTATACGCCGGATTTTACAGTAGGATCTGGAGCTAGTTGCCAAACATAATATTGATTTTTGATTGTTAGATTCTACATAATGAAACTTCTTTAATGTTTCTCTATCTGATTGTTTAAAAAGATTTTGCGCACAATTAGAATTTTACTAAAGAACTTTAAAAACTGCACAGGAGTAAATGTTGAAAAAAAAATGAGATTAATGAATTAAAAAAATTAAGCAAAGAAAAAACTATTAAAGGATAAATGTATAAGCATCGTTAAAACAGTAAATTTAAGTACACAACAATAAATAATATTTATTAGTATATTTTTTATCTAAGTTTTTAAATAAATTCTTCTGTTTATTTTCTATTATTTAACGTTTACTTATAAAGATTTTATTTTATTGAGTATTAAAATACTTCTGTGTAAAAAAAATTTTTTTAATTTTTATTACATTTTGAGCGATACTCTCTCTTTTTTTTCTTGTAGAGTACAACAAACGTCCCACCATTTTTTAACTTCATATTTTTCCTTAATTATTAAAATATTTCAATACAGAAAATAAATAAAAATATCTTTTAAACCACAATGTTTTTTTTTAAAATTTTTTCTCACAAAATATAAATAATGATTCTACATCTATTTAGAATTTTGCTTATTAACTCTGTTACCTCATTTCACTCTTAACAAGGCTCATCGACATTAATTTTTTTAAAAAAAAAGTAAATATAAATTTAATAATAAAAAAAAACCCTCCACAACTGTTAAGGAAAATGTAAAAACAAATTTATGATTGATACAAGCGAACTCCTCTCCAAACAGTCTTGTTCCTCATAACACAAGACTTCGAAGTCTTCCGAGTCCGACAAAAATGCATCTGGTAGCAGCCAGGAATACAGCAACTGCGGCTGCGGGTGTATGTTTGTGTCAAAATGATTAATGAAGCAATTTCGTTCCCGGTCGGAATCTTTTTGTTAGACCCCGCGTAATATTTTTTTAAAAAAAAAACTGATGTCTTTGTAATATTTTCTCTGAAACAACAAATCAAGAGGCTCTTTATTTATCACACGCCATTAATGCTGAGATTGCAGGAAAATATAAATTATGAGCATGTTAAGCAGAGGAAGTAAGAGGGAAAAAAGATTTGAAGGGTTTAATTATGCAGTAAAAATTATCTTTTTTCGGAAAAAGGAAATATTTAGCTTGCTTTGAATACGATGTTGGTTGCTTGTTTTTAAGGGCAATAAATCCTCGTGGGATTATAATGTGTCAAATACAAAAAGTATAGAAAAAACTCAGCCTCGCTTATCGAATAGTTATTTTAAAAATTAAATTTTACAATGCAGATTTAAAAAATTAAAACAAATCATATGTAATATTTTATAATATATATATACAGTCAATTCTCGATAATTCGAAGTTAAAGGGACCAATGAAAAACTTCGAAATTCTTTCTTAACCTCTCGAACAAGACTCTTTCGCAAAATTTGTGTCATTTATTTTGTTCAATGCAGGAATATTTATTTTATACATGAAATTACCATTTTCGGATTAAAACTAAAACAACAAATTTATAAACAGACATCCCTATTTATTTTTCAATACAAAACCGAATTAAATAGTTTTGTGACTTATATAAAAATTTATTTCAAAGATGAAAGTTTTGAAAAATATACTATCAGAGTTGTGCTATATCAAATATAAATATGATGTGAATTTCACAAAGAGAGATGGAAAAACTTGATTGCGTAATTATATAATTTCGGGCCAAATACGAAGTTATTTCGAATATTCCTTCATTTACATAATTAAAAAATGAAATGTCTTGAAAAATGTCACATCCTATATCTCTTTCTGTATCTATGGAATTCGAAAGGTCTAGATTTTTCACAATTTTGGATAACGAATTAGCTAAAATTCCATTCATGTTTATTAGGTTAAATGTAGAGAAGGATGTCAACAGTTAGTACATAAAGACGGCTTGAGAAACAATGGTTTAAGGCTTTTTAAAATGGATATTATTTTTTTATTTCACAGTATATTTATATTTTTGCAAAGTTTCCCTTACTTCAATATATAAAGGGTGTCCCAAATTCAAGCAATATTTGAATTTAGCGTCATTTTTGCGGTAAAGTGTTGCCAACGAAAGAAAAAGATAACCTGACACCTGGTGAGTGAGTGAGTGAGTGAATATTAACATCCCACTGTTCAGCTACACGAGGGCTTTTGGGGACGGTCCGCGTAATTTCACGTGACACCGGACAATTAGGGTTATAAAAAAGGGAGCAAGCCACTCTTCCGGTATAGTGTTTATAACGCTGACTACTGTGGCATAGGGCCTTAGGTGCCCACCCCGGAAAGGGCATGGATATTTATAAATGTATAGTGCCTCTGCGGCATGGGGGTATTCTAAATAGCCATCGAGCCGCAAGTCCTCTCGAGAAGTTAGTGGAAGGGGAAGAGAGGTGGAAGGCCCTTGACCACCCTAGGGTGCTCTCCCTCAAAATTGGGTTAGAACTGAGCCAAATCATTCTATCGTCTATATGGTTCTCAAAGCTACGG
>BMAO01028670.1:0-33628 GCA_019973975.1 Trichonephila clavata
TGATCATTTTGTATTCTGATTACTGGAGCATTTTTTTTGTAGCATTTTTTTAAAAAATTTAAAATTATCCTAAGAATTTTCCATTTAGTATTTTTCCTTTGCTTGCATTTAATGACAACCATGTTCCATTTTGATTTTTTTTAAATATATTTTCAGTTAGTCAAAGCTGTGGTTACTCAAATGAAAGATGCGTGTAAGAGCATATCTGAAAATGCAGTAAGAAGCTGCAAAGTAAGTCATGGATTGTGTAACCTTAATGAATTTTCAAATGCTGCTCTTTAATTTTATGTACTTCTTCAGCTGTCCATTGATTATGAGGAGAGATGATTTATGAGTGACTTTTCACTATTGTATAAAAATCTATGCGTGATTACTTTAGACTTTCCTAGAGGATTTTTTTATCATATTTTTGTAATTTAAAGGACTTTTAAACAGTTTCTTAAGATTTTACTTACTGATAAACAACATGTATTCTTTTTTTTTTGAACATAGATTTAAGTAATTAAGTCATAGTAGTTACTCCTTGCATGATTGTTGCTGAAAATATTAACTTTCCAACTTTTTCCTGATCTAATTCTCTCTGCACATATCTTATGATATTAATTTTGGAAAAACTAAAAGTTGTTTTCCGGGTTTAATTTGAAATTGTCTGAAATTTTTAACAAATAAGTGTGGCTAATTATATTTGACTTTTTGATTAGGTTTTTCTTTCTTGTCAGATAAGTTTCTTTTATCTTTTGATCTTTGTTTTAAGATTTATTGAACCTTTTATTTTCTCTCAATAAACTTCATTAGATTTTTTTTCAAAACACAGCAGTGATGTATTTTCCCCTCCTTTGTGATTTTGATGATAGGCAATACTCCTGAGTATTTTATAAAATCTTTATTATTATACATATGTTTTTTTTTTTACACTTAAGTATTTGACTTCTAATTTGATGAAAACATTTTTTATTAAAAGTTAATTAGTATAATTCATTATAATTCTAAAAAAAATTTGATAGTTATTATTAAAGGGGAAATGTTCATAATTTTGCTATTTGCTTAGAATAACTGAACAATAATGGACAAATTTTTTAAAAAGGCTATCAATAAAAATTCTTTCAAATTTTTAAACCAGTTATAACTTATTTTGCATTAAATGTTGATGTTATTAGTGAGATATTTTGGAGGACCTTCTACTTTACTTGCTAATTGTAATTTAAAAACATTTTATAAAATTTTTATTAATTCTTAATTTTTTCTTCAAAGAGAATTAGAAATTATTTAAATAAAGAATTTAGTATATTGAACCAAGCACACATAATAATCAAGTATTTTGACTTTTTTTAAAAAAAATAATTCATTCAGTTGTACCTTATTGCAAAGTCTTATAGTATAAATTTGGACCCACTAAAATAAGCACTCTATATAACAAATTATATGTAATTTTGCACTATTAATAAGTATTTAAATTTTTTTAAGAATTTTTAATCAGATTTCTTAAGCATGCAGAACTTTTACTATAGTTAAAATGTCATAGTATTTCCTTTTTCTTACAGACATAAACTAAAGGCAAAGTTAATGATGGAAAGAGAAACATTAGATGATAACATGTCTGCCATGTCTCTCGATGTTGCTAATCATGGAAAAATCATGGATGTTAAAGAGTTGGAGCAAGCCATCGATGGACTAAAAGCAGCTGATATTAAAGCTGTAAATATTGTTTTTTGTTTTGTTTAAAAATTTAATTTTAAAGTGTTTAGATTTTAAATAGTTTTGTATGGTTCTTATAGGAAGTTATTGAGGGGGTGGGGGATGCAATACAAATGAATAACATTTTGAATTTGTTTATATTAAATAAAAAAAAATTCCTAAAATTAACTGCAAAATTTAGGATTTCCCTCTTAGTTTTAAGAGATATATTACTTTTGATTTAAAAATTTCTCTTCATTTTCATTAGACTATAAAGGTTTCATTTCTGAAGTAAAAAAAATATTTCCTAAAAATTTGGTAATGTTTGAACTAAAAATTAATTTTCTTGTTCTTTTTTCTTTTTTAAAAATTAGGTTGCTGGAAGAGTTATGAAGGCAAAGCCAGCCATGGCTTCTTTGGGACGATTACATGCTACACCTCATGTTGATGAATTGCTATACATTCTTCAATTTGTAATTAGGAAATATAAATAAATAGTTTATTTAAAAAGGTACATTTATGCCTCCAAATTGAATTTTATTATATGCTGTGGTATGTGAGTTGGATCATTTAGAACATCTGTATTCGTAGATGAAATCTGTTGGTATAAAAGAACACATTTTATGTTTCTTTTAAAAATCATTGTGACTAGGTATATGTGGAAAAACTTTGTGTTTAATTCAACAATATTTCTGTCCTTAGGACTCTAATAAGTAAAATTTAGGGCAATAAATGATAGATTGACATATTTGTGCATGCAAAAAAATTTTGTTTTAGAAAATGTTAATTTTATTTTAAAATGTTTTTTGAATTTTGTTGTATTTAAATAATTTTTTGCATTAATTATATAAGAATATTAACACGTATTGTTTCATCACATTCAGCACTTTGCTGTATTCAAAAGAACTTTATAAAAATCAGATTTTAATTTCATTTATTTGAAATAGTTAAAGGGTTCAATCTAATTATAGAAATTTTCTTAGTTGGATTATTCACCTTTTGACAATCTTTTCATTATTGATATTGATTTTAGAGACTAGTTCTTCCCATTTTGAACTATGAAAAGGAAAAGGTTATGACATTTACTCTTTTTTAGCCATAAGTAACAGTTGTGAAAAATATTTATTATAGTTTCTAGTTTTCTATTATGTAAAATGTAGATCTTTTGCTTTACCAAGAAACTGATTTGTATGATTTATTTTTCTATTAATTTATTTCAAATAATAATTTGATTTGTTAAAAATCTAGCTGAAAATGTGAATTTTGAAGGAAGTTGCAATCAATAAAATATTTTTCATTTTACATGGTTGCATTTGTTTTTAAATTATGAAAACTGAAGTTCATGCAATGAATTCTTTCAAACTAACCATTGAATTGTCTTATAATTAAAATGATATTGTGCATCGAATAATGGATACTTTATGTAAATCAATATCAATTTATCGAATAAACATATGACATTAAAAAATTAAAAGAGGTAAATGCAGTTTAAAGTTAAGATGTACTTAAAATGTAATTTAATTTTTTAAAAAATAATTTTCTTTATAAAAAGTGAATTGAATGGATGTCAACACAACTTAGGTTAATGCAGTTTTTATTTACCATAGTAAAATGAAAAAACTCATGTGCATGTAAATGAATATAAAATTTTTATTTAATTTACTGTTTCACTGTTAATTACAAATTACCAACAATCACATGGTATGTGTATTATTATATATACAGTCGACTCTTGATAATTCGAAGTTGAAGGGATCAATGAAAAACTTCGAATTATCAAGAGGGTAGGAAAAAACTCCCAAAATTTACGAAGAGAAAATTTTTTCTAACATTTAAATTTGAAACTATGTAATAAAACAACAATTGTACATATGTATAAATTATTTTAAAGTATTTTTAAAAAGTACATATTATAAATAGTATAAATATTATACAAAAGTTAAAAGTCCTGTATTAAAAGAATACATTTATGTATTAAAGACAACTAATAAAGGAACACATACTGTACATAATTAATTTTTTGACGAAAAAATCTGTTATTTTTTTATAGCATTCAATTTAACTTGTCAATAAGTTTTTCTAGAATAAATGAAGCTTAAAAACATCCACATCAGCATGATTTTGAAAGAAAAAGTTGCATAGTTTGTTTATTGACACTTTATCTTCTGTCACAGTTATTGAAGTAACTCTGATGGTCATCAAAGGGCTACATTACAGGGGAGACAATGCAAGACAAAATATAAGCTCCAGCCCTGTTTGCTACAGGACTGTACATGATAATGAGTGTTTGAGTTGTCGAAAGTTTTACTAGATCACTTCGAATTATGGTGTAACTGAGTGGTCTAGGCATCGGATCGTGGCTAGTATGTCACGTGTTCGATCCCAGTACCACTAAAGACCCGCCGTGTAGGGGAGCGATGCACGTTAAATCTGTCGAGTGCTCAAACGTCCTCCCGTTGGTGTGGTATGGTAGTTAGGAGAGGGGGTGCCAGTTCAGGTGTCGTCCGTGTCACTTGACCATGGTTCAAAATTACGCGGACCTTCGCCAAAAGCCCTCATGTTGCTAATCAGAGTGACGTTAATATTCTCTCACTCACTCACTCGAATTATGGTGTCTTGTATTCTGGACAGCTTGTAGATTTTACTTCGAAATATTGAGTGTACCAAAACGTATTGTTTTAGTCCCAAATATCGAGTTTTTCTAGGGGCTGAGCATATACTTCGAATCAGCGAGAGGTTCGTATGATTGCAAGTTTGAATTAGCAAGAGTCAACTGTATGTAGTAATTTCAGACTTGATTTAAGTCATTTGATATTAAGGTGATCTTTTTATCAGGTTGTTGAAATCGTTTTAGGAATGGAGAAATTTTTTTGTTATTATGAAATTCATATTTTATTTTAATTAAACATTGAATGAGCCACAAAACACAGCAAGAGAAACAGCTATGAAACACTACAGAGACACAGACATGATAGTTACACAAAGCATTCCTTGTTCACTTCAGAGATCTCAATCTTTTATAGTTTGGGTCAATCAGAAGCTGTTAAAATTGTATAATTTTTGGTAAATGTTTTTTTATTTCTTAAATACCTGATGCAGATTTCATCATCCTCTTCTAAAAATGCTAAGCTTTCAATTTTAGGAGAGATAAAATTGTGGTTATTTCCTGTTAGTGGAAAATTAAAAGTTAATTATCATGTCATTTCATTATTAACATCTTGGAGGACTCAAACCATTATGGATTAAAATCTCTTGAGAGAAAATTTAACCGAAACATTCATAAACTTTTACTAGCCTAATTAAAAATAACTTATATAAAAATTTACAAAATAGCCTATCAAAAATGCTTTAAAAAGTAGAATTTAATACAGTCGGACCCCGTTTTAATGAACCCCTATTTAACGAATTTTTCTCTTTCCCTGATTTAAAATGAAGGTAAAAACTCCTGTTTAAAGAATAATACCTGAATTAACGAATTATTTAAACATCCAGAAAATTGTTTTATTAGTTTGTGTTAGAAAAAAATTGGATTTTTTTTTTAAATTAACATTCTTTTTGTTCGGAACAGAAAATTTTTTCTTGAAAGGGGCCAATTTCGATGGTAAAGGGGGTGCAGAGCATTATTAGACATAAGTGCAGATGAATCATGAGTAACCTATCGGGCGAGTTTTGAATAGGACAGGAAACTCCTTATCTCCTTCAACTCCACAATGCAAAGAATATTCTAAGTTTTTTATGATTATTTTACATTTGATGATGGATTGCCTATTCGTACAACTGAAATTCAAGAAATTGTTGATTTGTTGGAGCCAATGAATATCGATTCTAATGCAGAATATGATAATGAAATTCTTATCAAAACTGTTACATTTTCTAATTCTTCACATTTTTTGTGGAAACATACCTCATGCAGCAGGATGTAAATGACGCAATATATATATATATATATATATTTTCTTTGCATTAAGTTGAAAAAAGAACTTTCGAGTCAGGAATCAAAAAGATCTTCGAACATCTGTTTGTCAATATTTTAAAATTTCCATTCAAATGGTGCGTAATAATTCACCTTTATAGTATTTTTAGCTGTTAGGTAGAAAGTGTGTATAAGTTTTAACTATAGGTATTTTTTTATGTGGGTTATAGAATTTCAAAAAGGTAAAAATTTGTTTTTGTTTGGACCCCGATATAACGAATAAAATGTTTCATCTCGATGAATCGGGTACAACTGTATATCATGTATGTAAGACCAGTGCGTCAGAAAATGTCATTTTTTACTTCAATTCGAATTTAAAAAAAAAAAAATTAACAAGTTTTATTTTTAATCAGTAATGCAATCACTCTTGTTATCAATAACTTTTGCTATCTAGTGTGCAAATTCTAGATACTAGATTGATACAAATCAATTGAATTTTATTTTTGAGCAAAATATCTGGAGATGGCACATTTTGGATATCATCCAAATTTCTAAATTCTTTGTCATATAGTGATTGGACTAAAAATAGAAACCCAATGGTGCAAAGTTGAGTTAACATAGTAGGTGAGGCAGTACCTCTCACTCCAGTTTATTTTTTCCCCAGGGTTCGTATTGTGCATTATTGTGTTGCAGATTAACATCACACAATCACTGGGCACTTTTCAACTAAAGATTTTAAGGAAAGGTTGTTGAATGGAGATTTGAATTAACCTGCATATTTGCTGACAATGTTTTCAATATAAATATACTTGACATTTGAAATGAAAGTTTAACAGATGGACCGGCAACAATCAGGTTGCTGTCGATTGTTTTGCCTGTTATCGTTATTTATCGCCTTAGTCAGCCATGCAATTTAATGTTTGGATTGAGAGAGATTCTCTCCAATATATTAATAAATTGATATTCAAATTCATTATCTTTTACATGCAATACAGATGTGTAGTTAAAAATAGTGTTAGAATTATGGAACTTAGGTAAAAAATAAACTGGTAAAAGGAACTTAGTTGATTTGCTTATTACTTACTTGGCTAGTATAATAGATGTTAGACATTGCTGTCAGGAATGGACTGTTTTTATTAATATGCTTAATTTTTCAATGGCTACAAAATAATTGCGCGCTATATAATATACAAAATACATATTAAATAACCCATTGGCTGAGTGGTAGCGTATCACGCTTCTACGCCACAGGTCCGGGGTTCAAATAACGAGCGAAGCAAGGTCGACTAAGCCCTTCATCCCTTCAGTGGGTCGATAAATGAGTATCAATATTGCTTGGGAACTTAACACTGGAGTTTCGTGTCAGACTAGTGGTCATGATAGCCTAGTGGTCAAGGTAATAGACTCGAGGCCGACGTGTCATGAGTTCGAGCCTGGCATCGCTGAAGATCAGTCGTGTAGGGGACGATACACATTTATTCGGTCGATGCTCAAACGTCCTCCCGAGGTGTAGTGTGGAAGTTAGGAGAAGGGGGTGTCAGTTTAAGTGTCGTCCTTGTCACTTGACCATGGTTCAAAATTGCGAGGTCCATCGCCAAAAATTTCGAGTATCTGAATAGTACGGCGTTGATATTCACTCACTCATTCGCGTCAGACTGACCACCTGACCGGAACATCTGCTCATGCACGCCAGTGCTCAAGGTCATAAAAGCTGAGATGTGCACGGGAGGCCTTGACCTCTATGGGCTGTAAGTTTAGCTTTTTACATTTAAAATAGTGCACGAAGTGAATAACTTCATGATTCGTCCTAACAAAAGCTAGAACTTATAATTTTTTTCTTGGAAATCTTTTATTTTATATTCCCATTAGAACTAAATAGATGGACTTAAAATAAATTTGAACAAAATTATAAGTAACAAGTATTTGGGCTGTTAACGTGCAAATAATAAAAATGAAACATTGAATGAAAATAGGAGGAATCATCTTAAATTTTTTTTAAAAAAAGTACAAAATTATTTTTTTTATTAATAAAAATTTGTTGACGAAATGCATTTTTTAAGCACTCATAAACCTGATTCTCATATTGAAGATATTATTATAAATTACAACACAAGCTATATATATACTAATGCACACATAGTCCTCGCTGCCAACATTTTTTTCCCCTTCATATTGGACAGAAAAATTAATTGAGAATTGCAGGGCGATGTTGCATTTTGAACACGAGGGTTGTTAGTGAAGACTTCATCACCTATCACAAGTAATGAGAAAGGCAATTAAATCGGTACCCTACTCTCAAACTTCCATACAACACTAAGACAAAACAGTGAAGAAATACTAGCTTTTGTGACAAGTGTTGGTCCAATAAAAACTGAAGAAGCGATGTTTTTCATTTCCTACTATTATAGTTAACTCTCTCCCTATATATATATGTAATAATCCCCATTAATTATTCTTAATAACTTTTAATTACCTTTGGTCCATCCCTTCAGGACCAACGTTTTAGTAATAAGTTAACCAGCCGTCTAACGAGAGGATTTTAAACTACATCTATCCACCCACACAGTTCACGTGATTTAAGCTTGCCTATATATACCGAGATTCCTGGAGACCACGCCCCTCTTTCGCTTCTGTATTTTGTCTGTGTAAACATGTAGCCGGCTGCAGCTCATTGTGCATTCGTTTTATTTGTTATGTGTCGTCCTTGTAATGTCTTATGTGTTCAAGATGGAATTTAACAGATTTGAATAACCCCATGAATGCCTCTTGGATAATATTTATTATGCCTCACCAATATCATATTATTAAAGAATCATGTCAACGGCCAACGTCTATTACATTTATATATATATATATATATATAGCAGTAAATAATTCAAAAGAAGACTAATAAATCCCAAGCATCCTAAGATCAGACCGGAAGAACATGGAACCATGACAAACCAAAAAGAAATGTAGCTAGAGGGGAAAACTATTATGATTTCTCGAGCTGTCACTGGTTTAGGACAGTGAAACAGGATTAAACAATGTTTTGTGAGATCTCAACCTTCTCCTGCAGCAGAAATTGTTTCTGCATAATAGCTCCCAGTATAAACTAAGGCAAAAGCCTAAAACCCACGTGGGTGAATATAACAGCAATAGAATAGAAATTGCAATATTAAATTACCATAGGCATCCGGAAGAAATAGACAAATATAAATATGTATAAACAAAAATATTTGCAAGAGAGGTTAATAATGAATTAACCATAATTAACAATAATGTAAATGAGCAAAGAAACTCTAATCTTACCCGATGTATACAGATTCCACAAATGTACTGACTCAATACATTAAAAAAAAACTCAGCAATACTAAGAATAAAGGCGCCATCTATATATATTTTTTAGTAACTAAACTTAATATAAGCATATATTAAGAATATTATATACTATAGACTAAATATATTAAGAAATATAACAATAAAATTATATACTATAAAATAAATAGAAATGAATACTTAAAATAAAAATAATTAAATAGTTATAACTTTGATGACATATATTTATAAATAAAATTAGCTGGATAGTTATAGTCTAGGCAACTTTGAAAGAATTTTTTATAATTATTAATTCTCAATACTTCTTCAGATACTAAATCATTATTTCTTTTTATATAATTTAGAATGATATTTCTAAAAATTGAAATGTGAAGGGTACTATTCCAATTTGGCATTTTTATAACATTAAAATCAAAAGAGTCTCTTTTATCAAAAATATTACTTTTTAGCATATTATTTTCAACTTTTAATTCTAGATCAAGGAAATTTGCTGACTCTATATTGCAATTGGTTTTTAATAGTTTCACAGGTAGGTTGGATAATAATCAAATATAGGAGTAAAGTCAACTTTATTACTGAAAATAATTAGATCATCGATGTATCTAAAAAAGTAACAAGAGTCTGTATCAATTTTTTCATTCTCGTAATAGTGTAAATAGATATTAGCCAGACTATTACTAGCAGGGCCACACTGTGGCAGACCTTTAATTTGTTGATAATATGAGTCATTATGAAATATGTAATTTTCTTTCAAAACAAATTGTATAATAATATTATATTTATCATAGTTTATCAATTTATTTAATGAATATTTAATATAAACATTTCTAACTACTTTAATCATATCCTCTATATCAATAGAGTTAAATAAGTTTTCAAAATCAAAGCTATGCAAAGATTTAACACTCTTACCTTGCATATTCTCAACAATATCTTTACTATTCTTTACAATAATGGAGTTTGAGATATTGTCTAGAGTGTGTTGTATAACTTTTTGCAACACCTTGCCTGGCTGTGTAATATGGGTATTAAAACCATTAGTAATAGTTCTGAATTTAATTGGGCACTTATGAAATTTTGGTGTTATATATATATATATATATATATATATATACAGGGTTTCCAGCCTTAAAATGTGACCCAATTTCTAATTCCCGAACCGTTTGGTTTAGATATGCGCTTCCAATTTGAAAAATGTTTCAAAAAAGGTAAGGAATGTTTTTACGTGCTTTTCAAACCAAAAAAGCCATTTACAAAAAAACTTTAAAAATTAAATTTTTATACGGTCCCAGGTTCTATCACTTGTATTTAGGAAAAGATGCAGTACACAAAAACAAAGTAAACACAAAAAGTGTAATTTTATTACGATAAAAACTGACCGAGTAACTGGCCTACATAAATTTAAAGTATACGAGTTGCTCAGAAAAGGGGGTCGTATATAAATTGAGTTTAGAGAAGAGTAATTCACTATCTACAGAAAGAGCAAAAGAAAAACATCATAGTAATATTACAACATCGTAGTAAACATCATAGATTGACAATTTTTATTGCTGTATGGCAAGCAATAAAAATTAAATTAAATAAATACAACTTGTACCGAAAAGATTAAAACAGCTTGTTTTAACAAATAGCTTCAAAATAATACAGGATTTGCCGTTCAAATTATAGCATAATGTGGAATGATGCGCCAATCATGAATCAGGGGCTTTATTATATCAGAATGATCAAATTAACTTAAATAATGGTAAAGGCACGAGGTGTGGCACGAGACAAGGAAATGCGTCTATGACAGCTCCCAGTTTTATACATGCGTTGAACAGCACGGGCAATTGTACAATAAGATGGATGCATTCGAGTGGGAAATTTCATGGCATACAGTCTTGACGCCTCTCTCTCTTATTTCGATTACACTGCCCATAAAACAGTTCCATTACGCAATATTCTTCATTTGTATACATCTCGTTCTCCCGTACTAGAATTCGTAATATTAGAATACGACTGTATGCAATTGCAAGCGACTACACAACAGATTTTTAACGTTCGTCATGATCAGTAAAAACACAGCAAATCAGACTGAAGTCTATCTTGTTGGAACTGCTTTTAAAATGTTTTCTTCGTCCAAAATATTTTATTTTTTTCTATGTTTTACACGTACACAGAATAAATTTTATTTCTTAAGTACTCAATTATTGTATTATTAACGTATGCTTTTAAATTTAAAAACGATTTACATAAAAGTGACGTGCAAGAGCGACAGTTTCCTGGCAGAGTTCCAACTAATTTCACTTTGGAGACGGCCCCTTACTAGCTTCTTGAAAATGGATAAAATATATGTTTTTCAAAGTTCCATAACTCGGCCAGTTTTTATCGTAATAAAATGAAACTTCTTGTGTTTACTTTGTTTTTTTTGTACTGCATCTTTTCCTAAATGTAAGTGATAGGAACTGGAGACGGTATAAAAAATTAATTTTTGTAATTTTTTTCTAAATGGGTTTTTTGGTTCGAAAAGCACGTAAAAACATTTTTTACCTGTTTTAAAACATTTTTTAAATTGGAAGTGCATATCTAAACCGAACGGTTCGGGAATTAGCTATTGGGTCACATTAAGGCTGGACACCCTGTATATATATATATCTTGTTCAAATTTTCAATCGTTTATAAAATACTTTCTATTCATCCATTCAGGTTCAAATACATTCTTTTAAACTTTTAGTAGATGACGATGTTAATACGGCTTTTTCAAATATTTATTCCTTAATAAAATTAAAAAATGAATAAATACAAGTAGTAACAAACAAAAATAATAGTCCAACAGCATATATAGAAAAGAAAATCGTTCGTTCTGTCCCTGTAGCGCGACGGACTTCTAATCCAAAAGTCGTGGGTTCGAATCCCACCTGGGATGGCCTAGTTTCTGAGAATGTGATTTCTTCTTTTACTGTAATATTTTATTAGAATAATTAAATTTTATTTATGCATAAATACTAACAAAACAAAAAAATAGCCCAACACCATATACAGGATGGAATGGAAAATTGCAAGGAGAATCGCTTTCTATTTTGTCACTCAATAGTGTGCTTCTGTCATATGTATATATATATTTATATTGCAACTATTCAAAAAGAGTAACTAAAATAAAATGTTTCTTTGTTGACCTAAGTAGGAATTGACTTAAAAAAGTTTTTTAGCGCGTGTTTCACGTAGTGGAATAAAAGCGCTATTAGGACGCAAATTTCGTCTTCGTTCCATATTTTGTTGTACCTTTTTCTCAGCCAATAAGCAACCAATTGACCTCGAGTTTTCGGCATTGGGTCGCATTTGTGCCCTGGATGAGCCGAATCATATTTAAATTTCCCCATAGTTTTCCCGAATTTTCCTGAATTTCGCTAGTTTTTGCTTTTTTATAGTGCTGATACAGATTTGTGTCATTATTTCTTTTCAGCTCAATAGTAGTACATTTAGAGGAGTGGTACAGTACACACACACTACTTTCTGTTAGTAAAAAGTTCATTAGTTGCATTATTGTAAAATACAACATGTGAAAAACGCGCTAAAATTATTTGGCCATGCCAATGATTGATATCTTGTTTTATATCACTTGTTTTTCAGAAGCAAGATGTTAGCGCTGAATTCCTTTTTTTAAATACAGATAACATTAAGTAGTTGACACACATTCGCAATTTTCCTTGCTCTCTCTCTCTCTCTCTCTCTTTCTTTGTTTTCCTTAATAATAGAGCAGCTGCATTTCAAGAGTATTAATAATTTTTTTCATCAAATTTGTATATTGTTTTTACCTCTTTAGTTCTAGGGAAAATAAAAATATTAAAGCGTCGAACACTTCTAAAAAAATTCCAATTAGAATGTATGATGAAAACTGAGAATAAGCATACGCATTTGAATTTTAAAATATTTTTATATTTAAATTTTAAGCACGAATTTACCAAATAATTTTAGATTTAAAATTAATAAATTTCATTAGTGAAATATTTGTGATAATGTTATAGAATAATAAGGAATGCATATTTATTAAAATTCTTAAAAACTCGAAATTGAAAACTGCACTTCGGCTTAGCTGCTTCTAAACAGGTTTTTGGGATAATCAACCGTCTCTCTTCGGGAAAAATAAAACAAGATATCAATCATTGGCATGGCCAAGTAATTTTAGCGCGTTTTTCACATGTTGTATTTTACAATAATGCAACTAATGAACTTTTTACTAACAGAAATAGTATATATATACTATACTTAAAAAAAATTTAAAAATAAAAAAAATTTAAATTATTAAATTTAAATATGATTTGGCTCATCTAGGGCACAAATGCGACCAAATGCCGAAAACCCGAGCTCAATCGGTTAATTATTGGCTGAGAAAAAGGTACGACAAAATATGGAACGAAAACGAGGACAAAGACGAAATTTGCGTCCTAATAGAGCTTTTTTTACAACTACGTGAAAAACGCGCTAAAAATTGTCTTCCAATTCTAGCACTCCCAGACAGAGGCGGATAAACATAATTAACTATAGACTTGGAGGGTGACGGAAGACTTCTGGCGCTTATGGTCTTATCTTTTCTCGGAACGGGCAGCAGTTATCGAGCCCTTGTTCACCATAATTGCACATCCAGTGTTTTGGTTGTTATAGAAATAAAAGAGAATCGGTATAAATAAAATATAATAATATATTTCACTGGACCATCTCTGAGAAAAATTCCGACTAAGGGTCAAGCCTTCCTGTAGCTTCTTAGTGCGACGTTTATTACAGACCATCAATCAATAGACGAAGGGGTTATTGTTATTTACAGGCAAATAACATTCTGAATGGATTTTTTCCATCCTAAGTGTTATCTGTATTTCACTTCAAACGATCTTTCTGTCGATCCGCTTTGAATGAGAAGTTTTTCCTACATTTCAAAGATCGCACCACTCCTTGTCTTCTCATTATTTTGAGTAATTTTACCAGCTTTTAAACTTTTCTTATTGCGTTTCCTGAGATTCAGAATTCACACGGAAAACTTATATCATTTTAAGCCAGTGACATACTATTTTATAAACGTAAAATAGCTGGTAAAATGTTATCAATGGTAAAAGACCATTGATAACATTTTACGACTTTTTGCTTACACATGTAAGGGCCCCTGTAGCTAGGAGCTTTTATTTCCGATGACGTAATATCGCCAGATGATATGTATAAATTATATCAATGTAATGTGTGTTTTTTTATGTCAGAAAGTATTTTGCTTTACTTCATGTCAGTTAATTAATTTTTTTAAATCTTCTATTTTCCATATGCTCGCGCCCCCCTCGTACGGTTATCACGCCCCCCCTCGGGGGGGGGGGAGCGCCTAGTTTGAGAAACGCTGCTCTAAAGTTTTTTTCGAAAAATTACTTTCATCTATTTCACTCATTCATCAATTTAGAGAAATTTCAATCTCACTTAAATATTTCGCTATTTCTGTCATGCTGACTGAAATAAAACTGATGCTAAATTTGCAAAACACTTCAATCCAGTGCCAGATTACTCGTTAGGAGGAGTAGGCAATTGCCTATGGGCCCCGTGCCTCTTAGGGGTCCACAAAAGCGTGTTCTGTTTTCTGTTAGAGCTCCAAAAACAGGCTAAGGGGCCCCGAGAACTCGACTGCCTAGGGGCCTCCATGTCGTTTAATCCGACACTGCTTCGATCTCTTTCCCCACATTCTCAAAATATAAACACAAAAATCCAGATAACAATAAATCACGAACCTTCAAATACTAAATTCTTTCGAAAGAACTAAATATTGGTAGTTGTTTATAGTCTGAGATCTGGGATCATTATTTTAATATAAGAAATCTGGGATCAACTTTTTAAAAACTTGGAACCGAAAACATATATTAAAGACCAAAGTTAAGGAAAATATTTAAAAAAAAACCTGATTTTAACCACAATTACATGCAATATATGAGGGCAACACTAATTGTTATACGATTCAAATCGTGGGTAATCATTGGGTTTGCAATATCAGTACAAGATTTTTTTGTTGCACGTTGAACTTATAACTAAAGTCTATCAGCTTGGGGCCCCTGCTGGTGCTCGGGGCCCCTGGCGGACGCCAGCCGCTTAATCCGCCTCTGCTCCCAGAGGCGGATTAAGGTAGTTGGAGGCCCCTGGCGGTAAAAGGTTTGAGATCCATGGGCTCAAGAGCCGAAAAACTAAAATAGTGAAAAGAGTCGCCTACTTTAAATTCTCAAAATAAAATGTATTGAAAAAAAAAAAAACTCATCGGGTAAAGAAAAATCTTAACTGAAGAAAAAAAATTAAAAACCTTACTTAAGAGCTTATAGTTTTGCTATACAGTTTGATTTCTCTTTGGCAAATTCATCAATTATTTTCACCATATCTATTTTGTCCAAAACATTTTATTCTGTATATAATACGGCAGTGCTGTTCACTTTCTCTTTTCTCCCATAGTACTTCTTAAATTATTTTTAACACGTTTTAAAACTAAAAAAGATCATTCACCTGATGCATTCGATTTCGGTATTGTTAAAAATACTTTCAAAGGTTTTTCTACATTAGGATTTCTTTTACATCTCGATAAATTTCTAGCGGGGTTGTCATTATATCTGTTTTCTTTTCATTTCTTGTTCCAAGGTGGCGTGGTTGGTTTGTCGCTGGCATTTGCACTCATCAAGCTTGGGGCCCCTAGCGGTCGCCAGGTCCGACACCCGCTTAATCCGCCACTGAGCACTCCACATATATTTTTTCATATAAATAATATTAATTAAAGTTATAGCGGAAATACAGAACGTAGTTTTAATTTAAAGAAAATACATCATAGTTTATTAGAAATTCCATCGTGCGTTAAATTATAACTAAAGTCCACAGTACAATTCCAGAATATACAAACAGACGTTTAGGTATACAAGCCAATATTTTCACAGGTGTGTTTGAAAACATATAGGACACATTCAGACGATATTTTCCCTCCATACGATCAAAAGGAGAATTGCCATTGATTTGTCGAAACTTGTAACTTTTCGTTTCGAACTTACAAAGCAAACGAATAAAAGTATTGTTCAAAATATTTTGGTTCAAAAAATTCTGATAATACCTCAGTATAGGGTTTCTTTGGAAAAGTTCAACTGCATATGCGTCCTGCTTGGACTTGAAAATTTTTGTTTGGAATACAACTCGCGTGTGTCCAATTCCGGGAGCTTACACCTGAACAAAGCCATGACAGCATTGTCTAAAAAGACCATAAACGATATTTTTGAAACACAGAACTAAAAACTCATTATATTTCAATTATGCCCGCTCCCCCCCCCCCCAATTTTTTTAAATTAAAAACTTAAGTAACAAATTGTATAAACCTATTTCATTAGTTCTCTTTTTTTTATGTTCAACGTCATTCGAATCATACTCTCACTTCAACAGTTAATGATGGAGCTTAAAAAAATCGGTGATGTATATGAGGAAAAACATTATTCAGATCAAAACGTTATTCATAGGATATTTTCAGCTACTCGCAATAAAAAGATGTGTCATAATTATTTCTTCTTTCTTGTTTTGGAATAGCTTATTTATATGCAAATGCAATATTTATTCAATGAAATATCTGAGAAATAATATTAACATCGAAAGAGCCATTCATTCAACCGTTATTCATTCCTGCAGTACAGTTGTCTAGATCAGGGGTGGCAACTTTATAGCAGTAGTGTGCCAAACCAATCTATCAATATGATTCAGGCTGCCACACAGGAGGAAATATTTTAAACAATTCGATTCCTGCGACAATAAATGCATAGCTAGGGAACAGATTTCAAGGAACAGATTTAAAGTTTTATTGTGCAAGGTGTCTGCAAATTAGTTGGGGAATTTCGAAAGTTAATAACTTTCGAAAATTAAGTGAAAATAACTCGTAGTGGGAATATATCCTCTCAGTGGCGTAACGGAAAATAGTTGGGCCCTCCCACAAGGTCAAATCCTAGGCCCCAAGCCGGATCCTATATATATATATATATATATATTAGATCCGGATTGCAAAACCATAACATAATGTACCTTTACACATCACGTAAAAATATTTAAATATTTAACTTATAACTGAATATAAAATCAACCTGTGTCTGAGTAAACAAAGTAAATAACGCATAACATTTGGGAGTACTTGCAATATTTATTAGAATAGGAAATCTAACAACAATTGACAGATAACCTGGTAACATAAATAAAAACGATACACTGAGAAAAACACGAACACTGTAAGATAATTTTCGATTTCAAATTCTTACGATAGAAAAAAGGTATCACTTATTCTTTGATTATGAGTCCCGGGATGAGCTTGAACTTAAGTTCGATTATATTTTAGTATAAATTCTGCAACTCTCAATAAGGAGAGTTCTTTGTATGATGCAAAAATTATTTAATGAAAAAAGAAATAAAAAACTTATACATTCCGAGTTCTAAGTCAAAGACACAACTACTAGTACTAATAAGAAAGCATAAACACAAAAAGAATGCGCTCGCAGCGCCACTCAAGTTGAACTACAAAAGTAACTAGTTCTTTGACTTGTTCACGACGCATACTACTAGCTAATAGTACAGCACTACATACACAAGAAGTAAATAACGAAAAACGCGATTAACATCTTACATTTTTCTTAGCAAAGTCGGTTATTAATTCATGCAATTCAATTTTCCTTGCCTCTTGTTGTTCAATACTTGTCAAAGACAAATAGGAGAGTCTCTCTTCTGACATCGTACAACGTAGATAACATTTTATTAATTTTAATTTATAGAAAATGATCTTTCCGCCATTGCAGAAGTAACTGGAAGAGTCAAAAGCCCCGTTTCTTGTTGTCTTATTAACAAAATAATAGTATAAGAACCAGAATAATAAATTCCGTTTACAAAAAACAGTTTCTAATATAGCAAGAGAGAAGAAGTCAGATCAAAATGTTTTAATAGTAAAGGAATGCGCCCTACATTGAAGTGCATTAAATATAAAATGTGTCTGTTCTAAAAACAATTTTGTGAAACATTGCTAATCAGGATTTATTTGATTGAATACTCATAAATCTAAACCAAATAATCATTTAAAATGCTCTCTATTCTTTTCCAATACTATTTTTCATGAAAAAAGCATAACAGATGTAAGCTAAAGACGTCAATAAGTTACTCTGCTACTTCAGTAAAAAGTGTAAATCGCGTCTTATTTTCTCCCTACAGTTAACGTAAAGTATATTAAAATAATAACAGTGATGAATTTTTTTAATCTTTCTAGCATTTTATCCAATTCTCAGTCTGACTTTTGTTTTATCTGTTAGTAATTTAGGTTTAAAAAGAAAACCCACGAAAGAAAAGTATCGCTCGTCGTGAGGATTAAAGCAAATTAAACAAAATGTTTTTTAATTTGGTTATTGGATCAAAGATATATAATAAGCGTATTAAAGTTTTGATTTTGAATGATGTTAGATCACCAATTGGAAAATCGCTTAAAAATTGGATTTAAAAAAATGTAAAGCGAATTTTGTGAAATTCTTCGTTAATGGTGTCAGTCTGGCTTTGAGTCCCCTAATAGTCTCCTTCCCCTCCCGCAGTGCGCAAGTGTTGCGGGGTGTATGTTACTCCACTGCTTAGAGTTCGTTAAGTGTCAATGTAAGAATTTGAGGGGGGGGGGAATCCTCATGCCATCCAATAACATGAAAAGGATAGTCCCAAGATAAACGTGCATGTGTGTGTGTGCAGTGAATTCCTCGAATGTTCTCGGCCTTCTTTCCTTCGATGAAAGACTGATACAGGAATTATTTACCTAGACATGCTACAGAATTTCCTTATGCCAATCATCAAAGAAAAAATGTCTGTTGTGAAAATGTTTCAATAGGATGGCGCACCTTATCACTACCACAATGACGTTACATCTTACCTCAGTGTTAATGTACCAGTTTGGATTGGTCGTGGAGGTGTTATTTTGGTGGTTATCACGATCACCACTGGCTTTCAGTGTATAGGGTTTTTAAAGGATCAAGTGAACACTCCGTCATTTCCTGCATCCACTCCTGAACTGAAATCAAGAATCTACGCTGCAATTAATTTGATCTACGGAAGCATGCTGAAAAATCTGTGGCATAAACTGATTAACCATTGGGGCATTTGCATAGTAACGAAAGGAAGCCACATCAAACATTTGTGATACTGGTAAACTTGGATTTTTTTCTATCTTACAACACAATATATATTTTCAATTTTTTTCCTGTTAATTATGAGGGATGATCAGAAAAAAAAGGTTGCAAGCCACAGTATTTGAAAACTACATATTGTGGAGCAATTTTGTTTCCCCAGAGGGGAGACAAATGGCGCTATTTGTCATACAGCTGGTTTGCGGCTAGGTAGTGAAAATTCCAGACGATTCAGGGCGATTGAAATGGCAAGAGTTTAGTAAATTGGTTTCGTTCTGAAGTGCGCGCGCGAGCCGTGATTTGATTTTTATGGGCAAAGAGTGAGTCCGCACCTGACATTCACAGTCAAATCGTGGTAGTTTATGGTGAAGAAGCAATTAGCAGACAACATGTAGCGAAACGGTGTCACTCTTTTCAATCAGGCAGACATGATGACGAAAACCGCTATATGGCAGACAGTGGCCGGCCAACGACAGAAATCAACGCGGCATGAATTGAAGAAATGATTCAAAGTGATCGACGGGTAACTCTGAGTGAAATATCGTCAGATCTGGGACTGTGCTATGGTAGCGTGAAGCATATCGTTTCTGATGTGTTGCGATATTCCAAGACAGTATTGTGAAGACATCCGCACGACCTGGTTCAATGAACAGGAATCTGCTTTTTACCAAGATGGGTTAAGCAAGTTGGTTTGCGTTCTGATAAATGCCTAAATATACTTGATGATGATGTCAAAATGCGATAGGCACGAGTATGCCTCTTAATTCCCTTTCGTATTTTCTGTCTATTGCTGATATTTCTTTATTCGACATGTAACCTTTTTTTCTGATCACCCCTCATCCATGCAATAAATCATTTTTGCCCAACTAATTTGTAGTCATCCGGTATATTAATTATGCATCATTTAAAGATATGTATTAACATTCAAACATTAACATTCATTATTATTCAAATACATGCCCTTTCTATATTCGCTATTTGCGAAAGGTTTGCATTTGACAGCTACACAAAGAGCAATTACAAAATTACATTTGCTCGCTTTGGGTTTGGTTCTAATTGCTTGACTTCAGATAGCTTGCTATAATTTCATAATTTTTATCCTTATCTTTAAATGTTGACTGATGTCAGTTCGAAAATGTGTTTGTACACTTGATGACACTTTCTCGACATAACACCCATACAACACAATCTTTTTAATGTACGACATATTCATTCATCCAAAAGAGTCTTGAAAACAACGAACATCAAGCTTTCTTTTTTCCAGAGGCCATTCGAATTACATAAGAAGGCGTAAATCGTTACAATAATGAAACAAATAAAAAAAATACAAGTTTTCGCAATAAAACTAAAAACACACACACTTCGTAAAATTAAAAGTAACCTAAAGCGTGTAACGTGGATCAAACAAAAGTCCACTTTCGACTGAAATCATACTCGAGGTTGGAGTATCGGCGCTACGAACAGAACAAAAGGAGATAAAATGCGGAGAGACAACTTTATCTGTTAATTTTTTATTTTGTGGAGTGCCACTAAGAATTTTACCGCGTGCCACATGTGTCCCAACGCCTAGTCTAGAGGGATCAAACATTCAAACTAATAGTTCTGAACACATTTTTAGTTTCATAGAACATTTTAAAATTTTCAAAATATCCTACAGTTTACCTTTTGACTAGAAATTTGTACAATAAAAATGTGTTTTAATTTGGGAAAAATTCAAGAATTTTCATAGATATTAATTCGAATTATCTTTGAAAAATGAGCACACTTTTTATATAGTATGATGCACTTTTTATATAGTATTTTATATAGTATGCAAATTATTTCATTTTTGTACGTTCACTTAGTGAGTTCGAAAGGATACGATAAATTTTCACAAATATCGAATTTCGGGAAATTACGACTGTCTTAGCCTAGAACTAAAAGAAAATTATAAATATTTATACAATTTCCCACAGACAAAAACTATTCAATATTAATATTATATTCTCGCTTCACTGTTGAAATTCAGCAGCCTAATTAGCAAAAAATAGATTCACAAGCGACGAAATTTTGAAGATTTATCTGTCATCACGGGCGTAGCTACCACCGTATGAATGATCAAGCTACAGGGGCCCCAGTATGTAAACAAAATGTTGTAAAATATTATCAATGGTCCCCAAGAATTTTGATACCGGCCCACTTCTGTTTGGCGCTAAAATGAATTTTTTAGAGTGATCCACATGGAGTGAAGATATAATATATAAATTGTTGCAGGAATAAGAGAACTTAAAAAAATATCCATCCCCCTTGTGTATCAAAACTTTTCCACTTTTAATACTCAGGAAAACAACTTTACCACCAAACCGTCACATAACCTTTTTAAAGGGAGCTCATTCTCCTTTCTTATGTTTGATAACGGGAGTTTATCTTTTTATAAATATTAATCTCGCATTTGACACCACCATTATTATAGAATTAAAATATTTCTGTCGTATATTTGCCGCCTTAGCTTTGCTTTTTGCCAAGAACTTCAAATCTGTTATATGTTGTTCGCTCGACATATTTAAAGCAAATGCAAAAGGAAGGCTTTATGATTACACAAATTTTTTTCTTTTTAAATTCTATTGTGTATTTAACTTTTTAATCTAATTTTCTTAAAACCTGTTAGATATAAATTTCTCGGTTGAAAATTGTTATTTATTTATACAAATACCAGACATTTGGCCACTAGGCCATTAGTCTTGATCAAGCTTCCCAATAACTAAGAACAATATAATTAAAGAGGCCATGGGTAGCCTAGTGGTTAGAGCATCGGACTCCAGATCGGAGGGCCTGGGTTCGATGCCATCAAATACCCTACGAGTACACACGGAGTACGTGCTCGTTAAATCAGTGGGTCCGAACGTCTTGTGGGCTGTCGTAGTAGAAACCACGAGTGCAGGGGACTGGAGAACATTTTCTTCCCCTCCAGTTCCATGCCTAAATTGTGGAGGTGGAGATAGGTGGCATCGCCATCTATCGTAAAGAAGTCCAACCTGTCTCACAGGCTCTGGGAACTTTCATTCCTTCCCTTCGGGAACGACACACTACCAACAACAATAGAATTAAAAGACAATAGGGTCCTTATCCATGGACTCTCCAGAGTCACAAAGAGTACAGGCTGAAGTGACCTTTAGTCGAATTTTAAAAAGATTCGAACAATCGTGCCAGTCAAAAGACGTAATAATACTACGGTTACAGGACGATGTAAAACAAATACGAGAAAGCGAGGCGAGGTTGTGACAGATTTAGCTTTAACCGGGGTGCACCACGAAAAGACCTGTCATATTACACCCCGGTTGAAGATTATAAAATATAAAAGAAGTAGCAGTCCATAATATTGGCAGGAGTAGAGTAATATGCTGCTGGTAAATGAATAACAGAATCATCCCCAATTTTTCTTTGATGGATAAATCCTCAGTTACTTTTTTTGTTTTGCTATAATTCAATTATCAAAAACTACTAAATATTTCGCAGAAGGATTTGAATCCTTAACAGGGACGTCTTAAGACTCTTTGAGGCCCAGGACCTCTATGCAAAAGTAGACCCTACCTGAGATATTTAAAAGCAGACAGTACATAGCTTGCATTGTCAAACACTCGTCAAGCGGTAATTTAAAACAAATACATGTGCATGACTCACAATCTCAAAAACCTAGGCAGAAAACCGACTCGACCGATGGCCGCAGTTCGAATAAATGAGTTGAATGATTGTTTATGGTATTAAGCCTTGGCCTAGATATGAACAACTATTATCACATAATAATACAGTCTTGCCACTTTTACCAGTTGACATGTTGTCTGAAATTCCTTGTTTTTCGGAGAATATGTACGGGAATAATATTTGATGATTAAAGTTATCCAGATCATGATCTTATTAAGACGGAGTCGAAAACGAATGATGCCTCCATCGAGAGTAAGGCCCTGGGCCTGGGACCAGTAGGCCCATGCCTTAAGACGTCCCTGATCATTAATACTAATAAACTTATTTAAATCAGATGTGCATGATGTTTCTCCTATTTCTTTTTTTAACGTATTATCTTTACAATTTTAACATTTACAATTCTTCCCCTTTAACTAATGGGCAAATATGTAAGCCAACAAATGTCTTCCTTTTTAAATGAATATATGCAAATATTATAGTTCAAAAAATCCATTTGAATAATGGCTAAAAAAAAGTTATAAAATTGCCTTGGAAACAAGAAATAACATTTTTTTATTTCTATTTCTGGTGCAACTGACAATACAGAGACAAATATCTTTATGCCAGAAAAATTAACATTATTTATTATAGAAATCAAAATATTAAATCCTAAAATAAATTCACTGAAACACAACTTGATAAAGTAAACTAAAAAAAATCAATTTCAGAGTACTTACCATTTTTATCCCCCCCCCCCCAATAGTATTCGCCATTTTAGAATTCTTATTTTAGTTGACTTAGGCCTTGGAGTTGCTGATTAAGTTTCTCATAAAATTAAAGGATAGAATTTATGTGCCTCTGAATCAAAAAAATTTTAATATAAAATAAAATAAAAATAGAAAAGAACTTGGGAATAAAAGGAAAGAAAGAAAAAAAAAAAAGAATTAAAAAGTAAATTTACTTCCAATTATTTACTTAAAAAGACCATAGTTTTTTTAAAAATGAATAATTAATTAAGATATATCCGTAATTCCATACATATAATTCCATTATTAAAATAATCCACATCATAAATTTATTGAATATAAATTGACTGATTAGATTACATGAGGTATTGAGCCACATATTCTTTCCCTTGATGAGTACTTTGAACCCTTTGGAGATATTTCAATTTTTTAATGTACTCTACTTCTGGGATTGTGAAAATAGGGTACTTTATCGTATAAATATTGTGAGTGGAGGAAATCAGCCAACTACTCCAATTTGAATAATGCAGCATTTTTCAAACTGTGGGAAAACTCTCCAAGAAGTTAATGTAAAGGGGTTCCATGACAATGCATCTTCTCATACAGCCGGATTAACAGTTGAGCTTCTTAAACAAAAACAAATTAAAGTGATAGAACATTCACTTTTTTCTCCGGATCTAGCTATGTGTGACTTTTGGCTATACTTTAATCTAAAAAAGAACTTACGAGGACGTCGTTTTCATCCAGAAGAAGAGATTGATGTGGCTATGAATGTATTTTTCTATAAATTTCAAGAAATGAATGGCTTAAGGCATTTAATCAGTGGAAAATTTATCCACAGAAGTGCATTGATGCTGGAGGAAACTACTTTGAACACTCCTAAAATTTTGTAAGTATACCTTTAAAAACCTAGGAGTATCTCAAACATTTCAGAGTTACCCTCGTAGTACACTTGTAAATGTATCATTACTGAACAGTTTTTTTTTAACTTCCAATGGCGGATTGCAAGAAAACTGCAAACAAAATGAGAAAAAGAAAATATTGACAAAAAACAAGGGACAACAACAACAAAAAATAATAAGAAAATAAAAAATAAGAAAAGAAACACAAGTCCCACAGTATAGTCTATAAATCACACATTTTGTGTCTGGCCTCACAATATCTGCTCCACATGGATCCAGAGCTGAGTGCACGGCAGCGTGCCAAATGAATGGCGTCCATTTCTTCATTGGAGACGCACAGTTTACAAAGTGGACTCTGGGGAATGCCTATCATGTTTAGATGTTTGGACAGGCAGTCATGGATAGTGGCGATTCGAAAATCGGCCACAGCTCTATCTTTTGGAATATGAAGGAGTTTGCTAAGCCACACTTTTTAATTATTCTTTTGGTTGAATTTGGACTAGAAGTGTGTTCTCTGTAGTATTTCTTTATGATTCTTTTGGCACTATAAAAAAACTGTTTTATTAGGTGTTTGAAAGATTTTTGTCCCCTTCTTTACCAAGCAATCGGCATTTTCATTCCCATCAATGCCGCAGTGCGATGGAATTCATTGCATGGCAATGTCTATATGACATTGAAGTAAATCGCCAATTAACAGTTGATATTTGAGAATACCCACTGATACAGGTGCCTCGATGGAAGATATTGCTTGGAGGACCACCCTTGAATCATACAAAATAACTACCTTTGAAACACGATCTGTGTGTTAAAGAAGTTGAGAAAGAGCAATACGTATATAGCTTCAATTTTGGGCATCAAAAGCAGTGCTGTGAACTCCTATTGCTCTACACAGTACTACACAATGTATTTTATAATTTAATAATATTAAGTTAAGAACAAGTTTAATAATTACCAGTGCCCCCATGATCTTGTTATATATAAAATTATGTATCAAAATTAGCACTTATCTTGATAATTTGTACGGTTTATAATTAATCCCTTAACTGCGGATTAAAAATTACGCGATTCGCTCGCTCCCCAATGCCACCGTTTTCTACGAAGGCGTACGTATATGATGTATTATTGAAGGGGGGGGGGAATTAATAAGCAAATCCTTTGAAATAAGTAAATCCTTCACAAACGCTGTCAAGTTCCTTTTATTGCATTCCAAAGCCTTCGGAATAATTTTAGTAGTATACAGAAAATATCGTACTTTGGAAAGACGTATAAATACGTCCGGGAAAATAACGCTTTGATTGAGTGAGACGTTTTTATACGCCGGCGGCATTTAAGAAGTTAAAGTCGTATTATAGCTAAAGCATCAAAGTATAGTATTATTGAATTCAATACATTGTTA
This sequence comes from Trichonephila clavata, assembly GCA_019973975.1. Lineage (NCBI taxonomy): Eukaryota > Metazoa > Arthropoda > Arachnida > Araneae > Nephilidae > Trichonephila > Trichonephila clavata. The sequence goes on from BMAO01028670.1 coordinate 25,764, forward strand.
CTGTATGGAAGAGAAGGGCGATGAAAATTATGATTGAATATTGGGTCACAATATTGAAAGTTTGAGAAGTATGGAATAATAACAAATTTATTAATGGACAAAGGGCAAGCAGATGACTACACGACACGACAAATCGGCGTATGTGCACAAAGAAATATAACAGATTATTCACAACAATGGAAAAACACTCGAAAAATTTTTATAATTTAATAAATTAAATTATAAAATTTCTTATAATTTATAAATTATTATATTTATTACAAATTATAATTATTAATTTTGTAAAACTAAACATTAAAGAACAATTATTTGATTTAACATTAAGATTCTGAGCATTAAATGTGTGAATGCGGCACTAACTTTCTTGAGAAAACAATAGTGAGAAAAACGAAAACAGCAACTTTAAATTACACTCTATAACAAAATGAACAAAAAAATAAAACAAAACACCGAGAAAGAGTTCGCCGCTTGCAATAAGAGTCGGTGGATGTAAAAAACATACATAGAAAAACATGGGAATGAAATGTCCGAACAATTAATTCGAATAATTAATTTGATTATTTCAGAACTTCACTGTTACATAGGGAGAAAGTCAATAAGGCGTTGATCCACCTCTGGCCCGGATGCAATCTGTCACCCGACATGGCATAGACTTTAGGGCATTATTTATCCATTGGGCACTTGGAGTGGGCGCCCAGGGGCCCGGATAAGCTGGACTTAACCAGATTTTCTGGTTATAAATTTCGATCTGCCAGAGCCAATCGGGCCTGTAGATCATCTGCGTCCAGGGCCCCAAATGAGCTTAAACTGGCACTGATAGACTGATAAAGTTCCCGGATGGTGTCCTGCGGAATTTCGTGCTAGATTGTCTCCAACTGTTGGGCTAAATCGTCAATCAACTCCTCCGTATCACAGTGTGACACGGAGGAGTTGATTGACGATGGAGATGTTGATTGAGGATGGAGTTGTAACTGTAGCATGCGAAGACCTATTGAAATTTTTGAAAATTTTTTAAAGAAAATTAAAATTTCATTAAAATGCGGTTGTTTTTGGCAAAACCCCTCAAAATTTATTTAAAGAACACTTAATTACTTGAGTTATAATATAAAATTGTCATATAAAAACTACTCCTTCATTCTTGTGGGCGCTGGCTTTTCAAAGGAAGTGCACTCGCGAGATTTTGGAATTTGAGGTGTTAAATAATAAATTAGAATTAAATGTTTAAAGTTACTTATTTTCATTTTGTACCTAGAAAGCTCATTCAAAATAAAGTAAAAAAAACTTATTAACTGTAAAACTAACTAAACTGACTATTTATTATATTACAGTCGAATCTCAATAATTCGAAGTTGAAGGGACCAATGAAAACTTCGAATTACCAAGAGTTCGAATTATAGAGAAGGCAAGAAAAAAAAAAAACTCCTAAACATATTTAGGAGTCTCCTGACACAAACTCTTCAACACATTTTTTTCTAACACATTTAAATCTTAAACTATGTAATAAAACAATAATTGTGTACATATGTATAAAATTACTTTAAAATATTTTTAAAAAGTACACAATTTACAGTATAAATGTTGTACAGAAGTTAAAAGTCATGTATTAAAATAATATATTTATGTAGTAATTCTCTTTCACACCCCACCAAATCTCTTCCATTCCTCATTGGAAATGAAATCGTTTCGCACCCGGTTCCCGCCGACACTGTCCCCAACACCATCGGTTCTTCAAGGCAGGGTCCAGTCTGGCCCGTGCCCTATTTGGGGCCACATGCTATAAGTCACGCAGATGATCCATAAATAGTTATGTCGGTCCAACGCAAAAACCACAATCCTACGCGTCACAATAGTGGACAATCCTTTCTGAACACACGAGTAGCAAGGCCATGTGTTGTTGTTGTCGTGTCCTTCCCGCAGGGAAGGAATGAAAGTTGCCATTGCCTGTGTGACAGGTTGGAATTCTGTACGATAGATGGCGACACCACCTATCTCCACCTCCACAATTTTGGCATGGAACTGAAGGGGAGGGAAATATTCTCCAGCCCCCTGCACTCGTGGTTTCTGCTGCGACCGCCCACAAGACTTTCGGACCCACTGATTTAACGAGCACGTACTCCGTCTATACTCGGTGGTATTTAGTGGCATCGGGCATCGAACCCAGGCCCTCAGGTCTGGAGTCCGATGCTCTAACCACTAGGCTACCCACGGCCCTTGGCCACGTGTTAAATGAAAAATATGGACGACTGACAACAGGGGTGGCCAGAACTGTTCATTTGAAGAAAGCAATAAAAGTGTCTTCTTGCCTGAGGAACCGGGAAATACAAAGAAGTGGTAGCAGACAGATGGTCATCAAAGGGGTTACATTACAGGGGAGACACGCAGAATGAAAACAACACCAGACACGTGAGCTCCAACCTGTTTGCTATAGGATTTTAGATAGTAAGAGTTTCATAAGATAACTTCGAATAATTGCGTGTTTCAGTCTGGCCAGCCACAGATTTTACTTCGAAATATTTAGTGTACCAAAACGTATTGTTTTAGTTCGAAATATCAACAGTTTTTCTAGGGGCTGAGCATATACTTCGAATTAGCGAGAGGTTCGTATTATCGAATTAATAAGAGTCGACTGTATTTTTAAATTTTCACTACCTTAGACTTAAATGAAAAAATAAGCTATTTGAGCAAAAATCCCATAAGCCAGCGTTTCTCCGACAGCTGTTATTGGCGACGGACCTCGAAAATTTTAACCAAGATGAAGTAACGAGAGCGACACCTGAGATAGCACCTCTCTCCGAATTCCCTCACCTAGCCGACGTGAGAGTTTGGAGCCATGAGAGATTTAACGTTCATCTGCCCTTCCCCACGATGGGTCGTAAGTAGAAATGCATTTCGAATCCGAAACTCAACAACGCCGGCCTCAAGTTCGTAACCAGTCTGTTGTGTTCACCTTATACACACACACACACACGCACACACACACACAGTTTCATTACTTTATTTATTCTTTATTAGTTTCATAAATTTAGCACGTTTTAATCGCTTTCAATATTCCTTAGCACCTTAGTAGTTTCAGAAAGCGACAGGCGATAATTGAATGAGAAACTTTTATAAAACTTCATTTGGAAAAAGAAATAATAATATTTTGTTTTGTTTTGGCAAACGGATAAATTTTATTAAATGAATTTCGAGTTTTGAGCGAAAAGCATCAACATTCACGAATAGAATTTCAATTCTGGATTCAACTTCTCAAACATGTTTGGAAGTTTGGTGAGATATCATTAGATGCAGATAAGATTGGCGAAAAGTAGCAAGATAAGATTTTGCAATAAAATGCCATTGATGAAATGTCTCAGTCTAACGAAATCTCATTTTTGCGATATTTGTTTTCACAGAAAAGTAAACAAGTTTATATGAGGCCATCAATGATGATGAAGTCAAGAGCACTGTGAAATCAATTTTAAGCATACTTTTTGTGAAGTTCGAAATATGTGGAGCAACGTCTTTCTAGAAATTCGTCGATGCAGTAAGATAACAAAGATCTTACGCAGAGGATCAGCAATAAGAAAATTATGGAAATCAGTAAGTGCGCTTCCGTTTCAAATAAACCTTACGCAAGAATATCAAAATAAATATATCGCACAATAATAACGTTTTTTTTTCCCGTAGCGACATACATACAATGATGGAGAGGATAGTATTTTTTATTGACAAAACATATTAATAAAAATAATTCTTTTTCAAATATTACAAATTCGGCGCCTTGACGCTGCGTATTTTGGAATATTTTTTTACTTTATGTTGAACTTAATTTTTCAAGCAACGTATCTAAGGTCGCTAATTAACTTCCTCTTTTAATTGACTGATTGTTAATATGTACGATTTCAAAGCTACACTAGGACTAATAGCAATGGACTGTCATTTTGAACCACAGTTAAGTGACAAGGACGATACCTAAGTTGGCACCCCCAATCTCTAAACTTCCATACCCCTGTGTGGCCACGGTAGCCTAGTGGTCAAGGCAACAGACTCCTGGCTGTGTGGAGTGTCGTGAGTTTGAGCCCAGTACCGCTGAAGACCCGCCGTGCAAAGAGAGCCGATGCACGTTGAATATGTCGAGGCTCAAACGACCTTCTGTTGGTGTGATGTGGAAGTTAAGAGAGAGGGGGTGCCACACAGCTCAGGTGTCGTCTTCGTCACTTGACCAAGGCTCAAAATTACGAGGTCTGTCACCAAAAGCCCTCATGTAGCTGAATAGTACGACGCTTATCTTCATACACTTCATAGCACAGTAATTTGAAGATTTTGAGCCACGACAGATTTAACATGCTTCAATCTCTCTACAAGACGAGTCTTTACGCCAAGGATGCCAAATTCATAGGCCAACTTGGGCCAAACAAACAAGGTTTTACTTTAGGTGGACCGCAAAAACAAATCTACATCCATAGAAACGTAGTTTATTTCAAATAATACATTATAATAAACACATATAAAAGAGCAACACAAATTTAATGTTTGCGTCCTTAACATCTCTTCTCTGCTACTATCTTTCCTACTTCGGGAAAAATTTTGTTCGCAAAGATAACTTTCAAAATTAACCCAAGGTGAGCATTATTATTACTATTTCTAACAGAGCACTTATTTCCTTTCATAACTGAAAATAACTGCTCGCACTCTTAAGAACTTCCAAACATGGAGATAATTTCATACGCGAATTTTCGAGTATTTTCGAACGCGGATGGTAAATATTTTTTAAAATTCACGCACACCCACTTCAATGAAATTTGCTTTAGAATTTGAGTCGTACTGAATCTCGATTATCTCCATTTGCATATGGCTGGGCACTGAATCTACATTTATTGAGAATATCGAAGAAAACAAACAAAATTTATCTTTCACACAATTAAAATCTGTAAATCTTGTTTCAAATTCTGTTCTAAGACTTGAAATTTTTTTCTGCATATTTTTGATACGATGCAATATCAACTAAACCATTTGTTCATGTTGCACGTCAGGAAGTGCGTTAAATCCTCACTCTTTCCAGTTGCTTTTCCCAAAGATCATATATTATTATGCGTCGATATATTGCCCGGGCCACAAAAATGTTCGTTGCGGACCACATTTGGCCCGCGGTCTGCGAGTTTGACACCACGGCTTTACGCACTAGGACTCGAATGCACAACACGCGGGTCATGTGTTCGCGACCATTTGAAAATACCTTATTTGTAGATAATTTTACTGATCATATTATTGGACAAAGCGCGTCTAGTTAGAAAGTTTCAAACAGCAATAAATCTAATTTAAACACATTCAAAATGTATCAATCTCGATAGTAAGAAAATGATGAATACCATATAGATCAGCCACCATAGGAAGAGCCCTGACTTTATCCAAGTCGCTATCGTTTCATTTTCGGAAACAGAAGTGTGTAATAATGTATCAATTTAGAACGCAGTAACACGGTCCAAATTCTAATTCGAAACGCCATTTCAAATAAAACAATATTCTGAAACTAATACAAATTCTCTTGATTACAACGCACGTTAAAATTGAAAGGCATAAAAAAGTTACTCAGTTTAACTCTTAAACAAATAATAGACAGTTTTAATTTATAGTTTCAACTATCAGGAAATGAACCGTTGGAAAAATAAAATTTAAATCTTTAATTAATGTTAGAGAGACTGTATGAGGTTTGCTGATGACAGATCTCATAGTTTTCAACCACGGTCAAGAATGAAACCTACTTCCATACCTCATTCTCTAAACTGTTACATCCACTCGATGAAGTTTTATTTTCTCTGAGAGATCAGATATTACCATTAGTGGAATCGGAAATCCCGAACTTTGCCGAACACGATGACAGCGATCGTACCACGAATTATGAAATACCATAGAACTGAAATAAATAAATTAACAAACTGGATTGATTTAAACTGAAATGAGGAGGGCATAAAATAAGGATAATGAAATCTGTGCATAAATGAAATCACAACGTGATATTCATGTTGGAACAGTTCAGCCAACTTTACGAAAAAATGAGAACATTTCAAAACCGGCATAGCAACCGGCTAAAGCTTGAGCTACCAAGTTAGAAATACATGATAAATGTGCAAGGAATTTTGTCCTTTTTAATGCATTTAAAACAGGTTGAAGAAAAATGCGTAAATAAAGTCAGCGACCGCGAGGGAAGGTGACTAAAAAAAGGAATTTTCGAGCTTTAATTGAGAAGCAGCAAAGGTGCTTTTTACGAGCAAGGTGTGTTGACAAAAGACTTGACTCAAAACACGTAAATACGTGCCTCGAGAGGCCTTCCGTATTCGCAGCTGGTCCTTTTTGAAACAATCAGGCCTCTTGTTTTCGATGAGTCATAACTGTTTTTTTAACCACTTTATGCAGCGGTAATGCTTGGAACTTATAAGATATACTCTGTACCTATATCGCCATCAGAATGAAGGCGTTTAATAGTGGAAGGAAATTAAATGGAGATAAACTGCGCGCTTTGAAAAGCACTTTTCAGCGCTGAATATGCGTTTATGTGTAAGTTCAAATACGTAAAAAATTAGCATAGAGACATATTTATACAGAACTGACCAAGGCCTTTTAATAATAATAATAAACGTTTCGTTGGACAAATGGTAAATAAATAAATATTTCTCTCTCTTTTTTTAGTCACAACGTACAACCTTAATTCTAAAAAAAAATCACGTGACAGTTTGACAAATAAGGCCTTTTAAGATAAAAAGATGTTGCCTTGCATATTTATAACAACTACTAAAAATGATAATTTAATTATAATTTAATCAATTCAAAAATAAAAATTTTATCACTACTTATGTCTTTTTTTACCAGTAATGAACTGAATTTTTATGAATTGTTTCACGCAAAGCTGTTCAAAAAACAGTTGAACAGGTTTAGCCATTTAAGAGAATTATCCTATTATTTATGTTTATTTCTAGACATCTGGGTAAGTAGCATATTGTTATCCATGACTCGTCTAATCCATCAGTAAGGTAGATGCTCATTGAGGTAATTTTGTCTGTTGACCGACCAGTGTGGTGGCGCACCATCCAATTGGAGAATGAAGTTATTAATGTCGTCCTGCAACTGTAGCAAAAAGAAAAAATTTAATACATTCAAAAAAGTAGCTTCCGTGATAGTTTGCTAAATTTAAGAAAACAAAATCCTTTTTCACTACAGACGCCGACACTTCGATTGACTAATCATATGACTCGCATGCTATTGCCTACGTCACTTTGTAACATACGTGACCTACTCTCGGACCCAGCTAGAGGTATGGGAGGAACTTGTGATACCTGTCGGTTCCTGCTTGACTCTAAACCCTCCTTGTCTACCTGTAAACTCGTCTAGGTGTGCGGGAGAAACTGAATGATCATCAGACATTTCAATCTAATTAATTTATTATTACCAAAATATCAATCAGACACAATAACAATCTAATTAAGGTAGGCGATTAAATAGTAGAGTGCGAAAGTGAGATTCTATAACACGGGGATACTACTACGGATCCTCAACTGAATCTAAGATAGCTTAAATACGCTCAAATATAACTACATCGCACACTTATAAGCTAACTTCTAATTAATCAAGCTCACGATACCTGTACTTTTTTATGCATCGGATCCTACACTGGAATCTTGCAGGTGATCTTTATTGGGACTGATCAATGTCGTTAGATTCACTGGTGTAATCCGTTTTCCTGGACAACTCCAAGACCTCTTAATAATTCCACTATCTTTCAATCTTCAACTAACAAATTAACTCTCAGACTCTATGCTAACTCCTACTTGCCAACTCCAACGTGCCAACTCACAAACTCGCTAAAACAGAATCCATATAATACACCCAAC
>BMAO01028671.1:0-77260 GCA_019973975.1 Trichonephila clavata
ATTTAATGTCTTTTTTAAATAAATTTATTGAATTGTAAAAAAATAAAATGAATTTAAAAATTAACACACAAAAAAACAATTGTGAACCGATTATAATATATTTTTATGATAAATATTATTTATAAAAAATTATGTTTATAAAATATAAATACTTACAGTATTTTTTTCAATTTTACACTAATTATTTTACTTTAATTACAGTAATTATTTCAATTTTAAAATACAAAGTAATTATCTAAAATATCATTTAATATGTAGTAAACCTTTTTTTAAATAAATTGATTTAATTGTAAAAATAATTGAATGAATTTTAAAAATTGAAACAAAAAAAAACGATCATGTGACTCGAACTGAGGCCCATTGCTTGGTAACCAGATATTTTGCCAACCATGCCACTGGATCACTGGAAATATTTACAGCTTTATTGTATAAAAGCTAAGCATGAATTTCAAAGGCTATTCTCTCTGAATGGACTGGCCATTTGTCAGAATTGCAATGAGGGTTGAACACCGTAAAGTACTACTATTGCTCAAAATCCTGTCCCCAAATGAATTTCCTTAGTCGTGCCCTTCCCTTGTTAGTGTGAGAATTTTTATACTCATTTTTTAACATATTGAGGTATAAATTTGCAAAAGCTATAAAGTTATTATTTTGACTTTTTAAAAAGTTATGTAATTATATGTTTTTTTCCTTTACTTGAACAGTTTGAGGGTAGATATTATATATATATATAATAGTAAATATCCTACAAAACCAAGACAACAAACCAAAATATAAGCAAACATATAAAGAGTCAATTGACCAAAATGAAAAACTATGGTTTTTAACAGCTTTTGCTGACTTAGGGTAATGAAGTAGGGTTAAGCTTGCTTTATAGGATCCTAACCTTCCCTATCAACAGAAAAATTTTTCATAATAGTGCAAGAAAAATTGTAGAAAAAAACCAAGTTTTAAAAATGAACTTGAACCTAACAGTAGTGGCACATGTAAACATACAATACTTTAACAAACAATCAATCTAATAGGAATGAGTATTGTAAAATTGCTCTAAGCTACATAATGACACACTCAATTATCCAACATAAATACTATAGCTGACCAAAAATCTTTTTCCAACATGTATAACGTAATTTATCCAAACCAACTACCTACATACACTGCTGTTTATAAAAAATGCAACACCATCAAGGAATCATCAGAATTAATTGAACTTTGCTGCAAATATCAGTTATAGGATGTTATGTAAAATAATAAAGTTTCAGAGCCACCGCACATTTGTGGCATGCGCAGCACCCTCTGAACTGATGCTGAAAGCGTATAAATAGAGGGCTGTAGCGGGGCATTAAAAATAGTTAATCATTATTTGTTAGTGGCGAACGTTTAGTGAGACTTAAGTATGCCTCCACGACGAAATAAGAAGAAATTCCAACAATTTACGGAGTTTGAAGGGGGGAGGATTATCGGCCTTTGAGAAGGAGGACTTTCCTATCGTGCAATAGGCGCTCGTGTGCTCTGATATTCGTATCTGAGAAACCAAAGTTGTCCCTGTGAAAAGAAAATGCACAATATTTTGATATTTTCTAAATTATTGAGTTTCTTATTCATATTGTTTTTGCATATCATACTTTAGGGTTCAAAATGTTTTTCAGATTCATTATTTATATACTCATAAATAATAACCCATAATAATAAGAATAACTTTACAGAACATGAAAAGTCAGTTGATAATACTTCGGTTTGGTTTCATTATTTATATGATGAAAAGAATATGATGGCACAGTGTAAAAAATGTTCTATAGTTATTAATGTGAATGGAGGTAATACAAGCGGACTCCATACACATTTAAAAACGAAACATGATACCGATTTGTTAAAGACAAAGGAGTCTTATTGCGATGAAAGTACAAATTTAAGCACAGTTTCTAAGCCCAAGAAGTTAGGGGTTTTAGATTATTTCGAAAAAAAGATAATTTGGATGAAATTATAGGTAAAATAGACAGAGTAATGTTTGCACTTTGTGATTTAAATAAATAAGATGTTCCTTTATTTATTTATTTTTGAGATTCCTTATATACTGTTATAATTTATAAGTTACAAATTATTTCTTGTAATATTTACATTCTCTAATAATACTGGCAAGTAAAACAAAGAAAAACACCTGTGTTTTCTTTTCTTCTTTTCCTAAAATTTCTAGTACCAGTATTAAAATTGGTATCCTGGTATTAGATTCTAAAAAATACCAGTATTGAACTTTTGGTCCGATATTGTAATCCCTAATCTGGTTATGATTTGGGGTGTGATTTTGTATCATGGACAATCCAATTTACTATGAAAAGAGGGTAATCTCAATAGAGCAACAGGTACGTCCGTGAAGTTCTACAGCCCGAAGTCGTTCCCTTCCTTCAAGGCATCCCTTGAGCTATCTTTCAGCTGGAAAAGACTGTTTGAGACTGCTGACAGAATAAGAGCATTGTGTGCACAAGTTGTTTAAATTTTATTTAGTTTTGATCTATTACGAATATCTGTTTCTGTCTCTTTCAACAACCACTGAAATTAAACCCGATTGAAATGTGTGTTTAAATGGATTTTCTTTACTCTCGTTAAACTTATACTGAGAAAAATAGTATTAAAGATGAAATTAAATTTTTTTACCTTTCTAATCCCTTATTTTACACCAGCAGTTACAGACTTCTGTTCAGTCCAGCACAATCAACTTCTTCCTTGGCCTGCTTATTCGCCGAATATGTCTCCTATTGAGTACGTGTAGGATTTGGTTGGCGTCTCACTCGTGATCAGCGTCCTGTAGCTTCAAAAGACAAACTTTTGCTGCTCGAACAAGCAATATGGAATTCTCTTCCTCAAGCAAACATTCAAAATCTGACTCCCTGCCACATCATATAGCTGCACTTATTGCTGTGTGTGGTGGCTACATCAAATACTGATTTTGGAAACTTAATACTGGTGTTTTTTTGCTTTGAAAATTTCGTCATTTATTTGTACTAATACAAGTCGTTTGTGCATAAATTTCATTTAATTCTGATGATTCCTTAATGGTGTTGCATTTTTTACAAACAGCAGTGTTTATATTTACAAAATGAAACATTTATTTGTGATGTGAGCCGAATATGGCTATTGCGCCATCTATATGACAATGTTTTAGTTAATAGTAAATAAACTAGTGCTGCTGCATGGAAAAATTGAAGAGAAATGGACGAAAATTATTATAAACTAATTGTTTCTATTTTTATAAATATATGTGAATAGAAAGCTATTAGGATATGCACAATGTAAGCAACAGTTATGAAATATTTTGATATTATAATATTTTTTCAATTTACCTGAAACTAAATCATTATTTCTCTTTATATAATTAAGAGCTATATTCCTAAAAATAGATGTGTGTACATTTTGCAATTAAAGTAAGGTACTTTATTAATGTTAAAATTAAAGGATTCTTTTTTATCAGAAATATTAGTTTTTAAATAATTATTATCCATGTGTAATTGAAGATTTCAGTTTTATATATATATCAGAGTTGACTCTAATTTCAAATACTTTGGATAAAATCTAAAGTAAGGAGTATAATATAATGTTTTACAAATATATATATATATAAATATCATTTGATTTATTATCTATATTTTAATTTTTTTTAAGTATTTTAGCTTACTAGCTGGCCCACCTTGAGGTAGCCCCATAATTTGCTTATAAAATCCATTGTGAAAAATATAGGTTTCTTTTAAAACTAATTGAATAATACTATTATGTTTTTCATATTTCGTTAATTTATTTATAGAATATTTTATATAAATTTGTTTGTGAGAACTGTAATCTTTTTGTCTCATTAATATAACTATATCTCTACTATTTTTAATAATATTAGAAGTTTTGGAAATATGGTCTAACATGCTCTGTATTACTTTTTGTAATAATGGATTTTAAAGCCATTAGTAATCGTTCTAAATTTTATGGGATTTTTATAAAATTTTATAGGTGAAATATGTGTTAGAATTTAAAATCTTTAATATTCAATCCTCTGGAATGCTCGAATACGGTTATTTATTTTTATTGTCATATGTAGATTTTATAAATGCATTTTTGTCTTTAAAGTGACTATTTAGTGTATTATTGAGTGACTTTTACAAACTATTTATATAAATTTAGCCTTTAAAACAATCATAACTTTTTTTACATTCAGAAAAACCTGGTGTTTTTGGAGTAAAGAGATCATATTGGGATTATATATGCACTTGTTTTACTTCTTCAAAAAGACAGCATGAAGGCATAAAATTTGTAAAATCAAGTTCTGAGGTGAGAAACAAATACATTCCCTATTTATGAAGAGGGGAGAGGAATGTCTTTGCATTTAACTTTGCAATAATCTTTTAGCTGTTACCTTTTTCTTTACCTGAAATGCTATTGATGGTTCAAATGCAGTTCCTATTTTACAGTTGAAAACTTCTCTTGGACGTGGACGAGCTTTCATACGATTTTGTTTGACTCAGAAATGTCTTGCTGATACTTTACATTCTTGCTTCATTGACAATAAAACAACAAGGTATGGTGCACTAAAAATTTATAATCTTGTTTTCATTTAGATCATTCAATTGTTTAGATTGACACATTAATCATACAACTAATAGATCAAACTCTTTTCCTTGTATTTTTGAAGTTACATGGTCCAAGGAAAACAGCATTTTTTCTACCTGTCTCTTAATTTTACAGGACTTAGAATTACTGATTTGTACCTGAAGAACTGTACTATTAGTTGCTGATTTAATTTCTGAGGACCTAAGATTGTTGTGAGGTTGGGAGTTAATTTTTTATGGCATTGACCCAAATATTAAATTTCCAATGAAATCGCAAGATTTGTTTAGCTAGGTATTAAGAATTATAAATGAATAACTAGCAATATATATACCAACAGAGCCAAAATTATAACAGATTTTCCAATTTTAAAAAAAATTAATGCTACACAACATTTTTTGGAAAGTAGTTCATCTTCTCAAACTTCATTGTGTTCAGACATATCGGATGTGATATATTTTCTAGTGAAAACAGTGATTTCGGTTCTCACCATAAAGAAGCTTATTAGTTATCTATAATCAGTGATGAATAATTAATAAAATACTTATAATTTTAATCCAAAGTTTTTATCTTTTCCCGAATATAATAGTTTTTGTATGACTGGTACACAGTTTTTTTTTTTAATTTAACAACATCCTTAATTTTATCTTACACAGTTTTTGTGGAACACATTTCCTTTTTTAATATATAATATATATTTGCACATTTTTTAAAATAGTTTTTCAAAGGATAGATCTACTCTGTGAAAAAATTAGGTAATAAAATTAATTGTCGAGAGAAAGAAGTCAGAGATGTTTGTTTGATACTTTGTTCTGTATTATACATTTTGCAATTAATGCTTCTTATATTCCTATATATGTTCGTTGCTTATTTGGTTTAATTTCATTTTCAAAATGTATTTCTTTAGATTTCTATCTTGTTTGTTGAAAGTTATTTATAATAATTCTCATTTGCATGTTATTTGTTTTCCATTTTTCTATATTTTAGTGATGCATCTTATGCTTGTGTTTTAAATTAATTGTGCTTTTTACCTTTTGTTCTGTAAAGTAAATTCTTTCAATAGTGCAGTAAATTGAATGTTGAGATGGGAAAGAAAAAGAAAAACTCAGTCATATTTTATCTATGCATTGTAATTGAGGAGTTATTTATATATTAATATTTAAATAATTAATATATTTATCATTATCATTTTCCAGGGATTTTTTTTCTGATCGATGCTTTCTTCTTCAACCTAAACTTTGGTCACCATTTATCACATTCCTTTATGATCTGAACGAAATAAATTTCGATTTGAATCCTCAAAATTCTGAGCTTGATGTTTCATGGCCTTCTTTTGCTAGGTATAATAACTATTTTAGACTTATTGTATATACATTACTTTTAAAAATTTAAGTTTTATTATAATTAATTAGCTAATTAATTTTTTACTTAAGTTTATTTGTAGAAAATATATAAATATCTTATATATAAATTGTCTTATATATAAATATGCTACATTTATTGTTCAGTTTGTAGAGCATTTTGTATTGCTTCCATTTTTATTTAATTTTTTTTCTGGGCAAGCTAACATTTCAATGGTTAAGTACCATGCGTCCTTAAAGTATGACTTTATTAAAAATTTAGCTCTTTCAGGAATTTTCACAGGATGTTCATTAGTTGTACTCCCAAAATAAGACTTTATTTAATTGTCAGTTGAATGAGCCCCAAAATTACTGCATAACCTATCAAAGTTCAGATACAACACACAAGCACATTTGATAATAATCACACTTGCTTGTGATTGATTAAAATCTTTGATATTCAATGTACCATGTGTTACAGTGGATAATTATCTCTTGAGTGAATAAAATATTTAAAGGGAATGATATATTAATCCTCAGATATAAGATGAGTGAAAAAAGAAACCTAATTGAATGTAAGGTAAAAATTGTGGAAAACTCCTGGAGTAAAAATCTTGTAAAGAAAAATTGGATCATTGAATAGCCTAAAAATAGTGATCAGAGTATAAAAACAGAAAGTCGCTAGGAGAGCGATATAAATGTTGAGTAGTGTTAAGTGTAGAACATGCCTTGTCAACCATTATTTCTTGAGTTGGAAGACATCATCTGTTAATGGATTGCTGACAGAAGAGCTGAGTTTCGTTTTTTGCATGATTAATATCAAAGCATTTTCTTTTGTAGTAGTACCGTAGGTCGTCTAAACACCAGAAAAATTCAAAATATGGCAACATTAGATAGATAATTTGCATCTACAATGTGAAATCAGATAAGATATATAATATTTCGGAAGAATGGCTGCTAAAAAGTAAAGTAACATGGCTGTATTTGAATAATTGTAAATTATTGTGTATGAAAAATAAAACAATTCTAAAAATGAGTTCTAATTCATCTTTTGCTTCAAAAGTTCATGTAATGATGAGGTATTATTTTAGATTAAATACAGCTTTTTTTATACAATTTTAAATTTTTATGAATTATTAAATTTAAATAATGTTCTCTAATTTTTATAAAATTTAAAAAATTCATCTAATAACATGATTAAAATTTTTAATTTTATCATCTTTCAAATATTTAATATTTGCTCTCTTTCTTTTAACATCAGAAAAGTATTTCATTCTCCTGCTCATCAAGTATTGCCTTTAACAAATATGAATTCTTCTGATAATAGCAATTTTTCTGTTCAGGTTTGTTGAGAATTTCTTTTTTTCATTATTAATTTTTTTTTACATTTTATCATTTCATTTAAGTTTAATTGTTTGATTTCTTAAATTTTTAATTATGGAAGAGTTGTGATTCTTAATTAATGTATATTTGTGTTGTGTGAATATTCTACTACAATAATACAAGTTCATGAGTATCTGTCATATTACAGAGGAATAATGATGAATTGTCTGACAATGTCTTGCCTGAAAGAGATGATAATAAGACCTCAAAGGTATGTTATTTTACCTTAACACAGTTTATGATTACAGACATATATATTAGTCTTATTTATTCAGTGCAAAATATTAATGTGATTTCATTTTTAGTTAGTAAATTTAAATTCAATGAATGAGTGTAATTGAATCTCATAATTTATAACTTATCCCTTATTCTAACAGTTATTTTTAATGAATGTGAGCTTGGGTAAAATTTTGTATATATTGCACGAATAAATGGAAATTAAATGTTAAAATTTAATTTTTTAAAAATTAAATGTTTTTGCTAATTTTTATTAATAATTTTATGATTTTATTAATAAAGTTTTATAATTAATGATTTTATTAATAATGAATAATCTATAACACATTTTTAAATACTCAATTTTATTTCCAAAATATTTTTTAAAGCTTCCCTGTTTTAAAATTGTGTAAAGATTTAATTCCAGCTCATGATCTAAGTTTCTCGCTCCTTCAAATGCATTCTTTTAATTAAGATAATGTAAATTTCCTTAATTAAAAAAGAGGGGACCTAAATTCAATATATTTAATAGTCTATTATCATTAGTATTTAATATTTAGTTAATGCAGGTGAATCTTAAACTATTGTTATAACAAACTCTTTCATATGTACTATCAATAAGAAAATACAATAAAAATAGTTTTTAATATTTATAAAAGTACAAAAAATTAAAGGCGGGAATGAATGATGAATTTTTAAAGCAACAAAAGTATGAAATAAATTATAATTTTTTTAAAGTTTGAAATGCAAAAACTATATTTAAAGGAAAATGTGTAATTGTACATTCACAATGTGTTTCAGCAAATTGTAAGGTTTGTTGGTTGGCTTCTTTCTTATGACATTGACTTCATATTGAAATTTCTGCATCAACCACTTGGTGTAGAAGAAACACGTAAAACTGGAAAGTACTTTAAAATATAGAGGGATGAAAAGCTTTGTAATCCTTTGTTTTAGCTTATAAAATTAAATGTGAGGGAGAAGAAAAGTCATTAAAAATAAACTAAATTAAAATCAGGGTTCTTCCTGCTCAAATTTTCCTTACTCTGAAAGTGTGAGGAAACAGTACTGATCCTCTGGTTAGTGACAAAAATGTAACAAACGGTAAAAAAAAAAATATAATATGGCTCAGATTAATAGTAGAACTAAATGTAACACATAAAGAGAAAGCATATGACCATGATAGCCATATAGTGTATGCACAGACTCTTGGTCATCAGAGTTTCTGTTGAGTATATGGGGCTCGAGTTGTGCTGCTGAAGTCTTGCCGTTTAGAGGGCTTTATGCTTGCTAAATCTGTTAAAGCTCTAAAACCTCACATTTGTGTGGTGTGAAAATTTGAAGAGGTGGTATCAGTGAGGAGTCGTCCTCGTCATTTGACTGAGGCTCTTAACTGATTTTTATCACCAATAGTTCTCATGCAGCTTCAAAAGTGCTATATTAATGAATAATCGATAGAAAGAACGTTTGTCGAACAGCATTAATAAAGATCTATTTTTAAAAGATTTTACTTCGATCAATTTACTTAGCATTGTTAATCATCAATTTACTTAGCATTGTTAAGCATCAAATTTCTTTGCAGGAAAATCTACTACTGATTATAAATGACAGCAATTTCTTTTTGTTATTCAATTTTCTTTCATATCAGTCCTCTCAAAAATGTATGATTATTTTATTTTAAAGTAATTTTATTAATTTTAATTGTTCAGTTTAAATATAGTTCTATGGACTTCTCAACAACAATCTTCCTTTTTGAAAATTATTAAAACTATGTCTAATTTTTTAAAAGAGTAGTATTTTTTCACTACGTGAGCAATCTGTTTAAATGTATTTTTCTTCTGATGGACTCTTTAAAAGGAAACACAGCATCTTTTAGCTGTAAATTCAGAGTTGGAAGCAGATGTCCTTTCTTTACAGAAGAAATGTGAAACTTTAGAACAAGAAATTTGTTGTGCTCATATGCAACATGCTTTTGGAATGGTGAATAAGTTTTTAAAATTCATGACAACTATATATTAGATTATATTAATTTTTAATAATACTAAAAATTAATTTTGTACTTTTTTTATTACAAAGAGAAAATGAGTAAAATAAGGTTTAGATGCTTATTTAGTTAGAATTTATGAATTTAAAAATGTGATTTCTTATTAAATAAGTTTGATTTTTGGAGCATATCCTTCTGAAAATTGTAGACATATGAATCCCCATGTATCATATGCTTTTTTAAGATTTCCTTAGTGCATAGAAAGCTTCCTTGTAATATCAAAAATAGAACCGTTCCTTGT
This sequence comes from Trichonephila clavata, assembly GCA_019973975.1. Taxonomy (NCBI): domain Eukaryota; kingdom Metazoa; phylum Arthropoda; class Arachnida; order Araneae; family Nephilidae; genus Trichonephila; species Trichonephila clavata. Next base: position 9,809 of record BMAO01028671.1, read on the forward strand.
AGTTTTGCTTTTTCTCCCACTTTTGTAGATGCAATATTAAGGGTAATGTCAGTTTCTTCTAATATTATGGATTGAAATAAACATTGATAATTAAAAATATATATAATAGTCATTTTATTGAAATGCTTAAAAATTATCAAAATTACCTCTTTTGTGCTTATAGTCAATGAAAATAATGTACCAAAAGGTAAGCATTGGATACAAGTTAAAATTAATACACATACATATATAAAAGATACAAGCAATCTCAAAATAATTAGGAAAGTAATTGTAAGCTTTAGACCTGCCTTCTTCCAAAAGATGTTGCTTCATTGTGTGCTGCAATATGATGTGGCATTTAGGCAAACAGATGTCTGATATTATTCTGGGAAAGACCAACTTGCAGTTGTTTTACAGTGCTTTTTTTAATTAAATATTTTGTTCATGGTGTCAATTTCCATTTTATCTTATCTCGGACATCTGGGGAGCAAAAAAAGACACGAGGTGGCTTGCATATGATGTGTATAATTCTGTTTCCATGCATTATCTCATTAAAATAAAGCATTATGACTTCTGGTTAGAAAAAGGAAAATGAAGTCGTACAATATCATCTGTATACCTCTGAGGTATTATACCACAAAGAACTTCTGGAAAAGGTGTTGACTGTAATGCCTATAGTTCAGGATCTGTCACTTAACAACAAGGTTAAGTTTGGATTTTCCTCCAATTACTTACCACACCTGGACACAATAGTCGTTTGACTCTAAAATAAAGCAGGACTCATTGCTGAACATCATGGAAAGTCCAGTCCATATTTCTCCAGCACCATTTCTAGTAGTATTACAAATGTTTAGTTTTAAAAGCAGAGCTTGTAAAGGGTGTTGAAATCCTCGATTCGCTTCTTAGAAAATAGAGGATTGGTTGCTGTATAATTTGTGCATCCATTGCAAACGATTATTCTACCCTCTCTACTAGTTGTCGGGTTTTCCCCGAACCATTTTCCTTCACATGTCTACTGTAGCTAGCACTGGAACCTTGTTGATTCCAGGGGCAAACCTTATTTTGTGCTGATAACCCTGCAATTTTTATTCTTATTAGAAGACTTCAATTTTAGTCTGTCAAAGTTCAAATCTTCACCTGTACCGTCTAAAAGGCATTATTCATCTTTTGTATCTTTTATTACATCATCTTTTGCGTTTACATGAAGTCTAGACATTGCTCTTATTTATACCTGCCTTTTAAGCATTGTACCACCCATCATACCATTATGGCATGCATGATCGTAGGAAATTTAGATCATTTGCAAACAAGCTCAATCATTTGTTGTGGCATGGTTTCTTCAAGGTGCACTATTTTTATTGACCTTGACTATGTATTATAAAACATAACTTTTTATATTAATTTCTTATGTTTTTAATATACATACATGTGTTAAACTTTTTTTATTACAACAAATTTGTTTTACAGATTTCAGAAAGCATGGAAATAGAATCAAGTAAAATTTCTGTGAAAGATGATTGCAAAGTGATGGATAACAAAACAGATGGTATAGATAGCGAGTTAAATTTTCATTCTGAATTGGATGCCCCTAGAAGCTGCAATTTGAAAGTTCAGTCTTTTTGCGAAAATGGTAGCGAAGGTATAGAAAATAATTCCAATGTAAGAAATTCACATTCTAATTCTTCATGTGATTTAATTTCTCCTGAGTTGGTTTCTGCTGTCAATGATTATGATTCATCAACTTTAAACAGTATTAACTTTTCAAATTCAGGTCTTCCAGAAAAGATAGTTTGTCTTTTGCAAACTGAAACTATACCGTTTCATCCGGAAATTACAGAATCGCTGAAAAGTTTGAGTTTGGAAATGAAAATTATTTTAGATAATCTCGGAAACAATATGGATACATCGGTTGAAGAACTTACTGTTCAATCTAATCTTACTCGTCTGAAAAGTATTAGAGATTATTTTGAGCAAATTCTTTTTATGGAATTGAAGAAACTGAATGATTGTAAAATGATAAACCATAATTCTGAAGAATATGTAAATTGTATGAAATCACTAGTCTTAAATCAAGAAAATGTAATTCATTCACTTGCTGAAAGAATTAATTTATCTGTAAAAGGCAATGAGAATCTGTATGATCAACTGTGTTTCTTGAAAGACAAGCTACATTCTTTTGGTCTGCTGAAAGTTCAAACTGAAAGACTTATAGACTCTCAAAACAAATCTGATATAATTGATGAATCATATAAAAATGTTGATAACATTTCTGAGAATCATGTAAATTTTGATTTTGAGCTATGGGGCAATATGTCCAATGATTGTTTGGAATCTTTTGAAATCCTTAAAAATTCTTCAATGAAACTAAATGTCTTAAATATGCAAATCAAAAATTTGCAGTTATTGGTTGAATCATCGCATAAATTGAATAATGATTTAATATCTAGAGTTCAAGACCAAGAAATGCATATGAAAGGTATAACCAAGCAGTTAGAAGAAGCACATCAACTTCTCTCAACCATGAGACAGCAGCATCAAAAATTGCAGTCAGCAGAAAGTATTGTAAAATATGATCTCCAAGAAAAACGCAAACTTTTAAATAAATTAAAGCAACAATTGGAAGCTACTAGAGAAGACTGTAATCTTGTTAGATTAAAGAATTCTAAGTCTGAAGTTGAGTGGCAAAATTTACGAAAAGAATTTAGGCGGAGGAATAAACAGACTAGTGAAGAAAGTGGTTTCATTGATGATAAAGGCATGGAAGATCAAAACTCCGTTGTAGTTAATGATGTATGTGAATGTAGCTTAAGTGATAATGTACCTGATTCTGATGTTTCTTTTGATAACAACAGTATTGAATCGAAATATGAACTTAAAAAAAATCGTCTTCAGTTATTAGAAGAACAATGCCAAATTCTCTGCACTAATCTTAGAAATAGTTCTAAAAAGAGAAAAGAAATAGACTATCGCTTAGAGTCATGGTGTAGAACGATTCAAAACTCACACAAAGTTACACCTAAATCAGACAAATCAATTGAAATATTAAATTCTGATGGTGAAAATAAAGATAATGATTTAACTTCAAACGATAAGATGAGCATTGATTCTGGTAGTGATATAGATACTTCATTATCATCGTCAGAAATCGGAAGTTTTAATTCTGATTGCTGTTCATATATTCCTCATAATTCCACTGTAGCCTCAACAGATATAAACTGTTCTTTACAATCTGAAAAAATTGATGAACTTAATTCGAAATGGAATCGGGATAAATCCTTTGAAGATGAACATCAGAATAGCATGGATTCAGATCCTATATCTAAAGGAAGTTTTTCTAATGACTGTTCGAAAACTCTTGACAATGTGCAGGATACATTTTGTAATTCCATTAAATCACTTGATGAAACTGAACAATGCCAAATAGAAGACTCTGTTTTATCCAATTCGAAAGAAATATCTTTGGAAATGAATCATCAAGAAATGTGCCTTACTGAGAAAAAAAGGTACATGAATTTTTCCTTTTTTCAGAATTTTAAATTTTGTGTACTAAGGTTTAGTATGTTAGATTAAAAACTACAACCAGAATTTTTTTCTGTTCAAAATAATTCTTATTGATGTAATTTAATTAAAAATAATTGTGCTTATTGGTTTACTGCTTTTATTTGCGATTTGTACTCTCTCAAGTACAAATTGGTGTATGTATTTCTTTAAAGCACTTCAGAGCTGATATTTATTTTTCTAATTATTAATGAAGACAATATTTCATTGATGTATATATTATAAGTGGTAAATTTGTAAAATATTGAATGTAATATTAGAAATAAAAGTAAATTTACCTGATCTTCTGATTAAATTAATAACATGAAAAAAATTCTATTTATTAATTTTAAATTAATATTTTTTATTGAAAACTTAAATTTGCCTTTTTTGCTTAATATTACTAGTGTTACTTGAACTATACAGGATGTCTCGAAATTCAACTTCAGGTGGGCACAAGGTGGAAGGAGGGGTCATGTCAGTTCTGGGAAAAAATTAAAAAATTCCATTTCACTTAGTTAAGTGATTGCTGACATATTTTTGAACATGTGGAAAACTGACACCCACCATCACACATCATTAGGTACTGTAACCACTAACTTCACAATTTTACTGTTACTTTTTCACTAACATTATCTAACATAGCATTGTTTGTGCTATTAATCTCAATCACAAAATGAGTAAAACACTTTACTGGTTTAGTTCAAATTAATGTAGTTTGACTAGATTTGAGAAAGATATCTCCTAACTTTGACTCTCCATCAAAAGAAAAATATTACATAACAGCCATAGACTAGTTATTTCAATTGATGACCCAGTTAGGTAAGATTCTAAAATGAGTACGCAATATTTGCTACTTTACTATTCATAACAATTATTGTCAGTCTTTTTTTTATAAAATTACTATTTTAAAAAACTAAATCTTAAAACTTTCATCACGGCAGTGTTGCACCTTTGTCCCACCCTCTGTGCCGCTCTCCTCAGTGCATAAATTGGAACAAACACAAATACCTTTAAAACTTGTACATTTTACTTTGAAAAATAATAATCAATAACAATTCTCACTATAATGATTTATTTGGGGATCCTGGAAGATGAGTTATCTTGTCCCTCACGATGAAAGTGTGTAACTGACACTAAGCAATAAGTTTAAAAATAAAACGAAAAATATTTTTGTAATACTTTAATGAATTAAGTGTTCGCGACTTTACCATCAACTGAAATGTTGGTTCTACATCTTTTTAAGAGTCATCATCTGATGAATCGTTAGTCGCTAGCTAACTTTTATTTCTGCTTCAGAAATTCTTTGCCGTAATTCGGTTGCATTTTCGATTGTTTTAAAAGAAGTTCAATAACAAACACTTCGAGTATTTAATTCTTTTAAATATTATGAAAATGTTTTCCGTTTTAGTTTTAAATTTGTTGATTTGAGTTATATGCTTAAGTTTTTTTAAATGAAATCCTTTTGTAAAATAATTGTCAATTTTGTTATGGATAGAAAAATAGCAAGTGTACTATTATGAAATGTTTTAACTAAATGAGGGTCATCTCTTAAAAAACTTGTCTGGGGTGCTATGTAGTATTTTTCTTTTTATGGACAGTCGAATTAGGTGGCAGTTTCTCAAACCTAGACTCAAATTACTTTGATTATAACTACTGACTTGTGACTGCAATTAATAGTATGGCAATGTAAGACAACAATAGTGTAAAAGTTCCTTTAAAGTTATGAAAATTGTAATCACAATACCTAACTATGTGAGTGAGGATATAAATTTTCGACATTTTCAAAAATATGCTAGTCATCATCTAAGTGATGGGGTTTTTTTTTAAAATTTTTTCCCAGATCTGATATGACCTCTCGTTTCCCCCTGTGTCCACTTGATGTTGAGTTTTTTTTATCCTTTTTATACACACACAGTAGTTTATAGAAGGATACTCAGACCAGTCCTCACTTACTCTTTCCCTCTTTGGGGACATACAGCAAAAACATACTAAAAATATAGAAAGTGTGCAAAATCTCATCACAAGACAGATTTTCAACACTCAGTGGATCTTGAGAAACTCTGCTTTCGAGCTTCAAGTATAATTAAAACTCTCAGACAGGTCATTAAAAAACAAGCAATAAAATTCTTTATCCAAGTTTACAACTAGACAGATTTGTTTATAAATGAAATTAATAAATGCTCTCCTACATTACATTCTCATAGGCCATAACAAATTTTAACTGGGTCTGAATTTTTGTAAACTACCATTTTTTAAGCTCCATAATTTTATGGTGGTATTTATTTGAACTCAAAATTTTTAGTGTCTTTTTTGATACTCATTTAGGATCTTTTCACCAACGCACATTATCTTTAATCTGTATTTTATCAATTATCATTAACTTGGATCATTGACGTAGCTTGTGTCATCCCATCATGGGAACCAATTTTTGAGCCCTTTATTCAGTTTTAAGTGGCTACGGTAACCGAGGGGTCATGATTGCGAACTCGGGTTCAAAACGTACTGCCACTGAAGACTCACTATGTAGAGGAGCTTATACATGTTAAATCTGTTGAGGCTCAAATTCCACCCATTGGCATTGTGTGGAATTCTGGAAAGTGGGGTGTGATTCATTTGTTGACCTCATTACTTAACTGTGGTTCAAAATTATGAAGTCCGTCGCCTATAGCCCTCATGTTGCTTCACAGTGCGATGTAATTTAAAATCAAAATCTCTTTTTATTAAGCTCTTAAAAATTACATTTTACTGTAAACCTACAAAATGAATTCAAAGAATATTACTAAATTTAAAAGTTGAGTTTTTAGCCAATAAGATTTAAAGCTAACACTAGATATTGAAATGATTATCACAACCATCTAAATTGTACCATTAGCAGATTAAAGCCTCACAGGTGGTCCACAGCAATTATCCTAACAAACATACAGTAGTGTTGTAGATATAATGTAATCCTTAAAGGAAATCATTGGGCTTGGAAGTTATATGAATTCTTATACATGTTAAATTAGATACCATTTTTAAATCATCATCCAAGATTAGGTGGTAATGAAGGTGAACATAGCTGAAAGAATGGCAATAATAGCCGTTTTCAGGCATAAAGTAGAAAGATCAGACTATGTGATTGTAAACAGAAAACTTGGATACAAAGATTTGGATGCAGTTCAAACAGATCTTTTCCTTGAAAAAAACTATATTATTTTATGTGTGTTTTAAACTCCTTTTTCTTGTGAAGGTGAGTGCTGCATACTTTCACTTCTAGATAAAAAGGAAAAAGAGGGTTTTTTTTTTTTATCTCTGTGCTAATCAGCTGGCTGTGCTTTGGACCCTCTGTTTTTTCAAAACTTTATGAGTACTAATGTATATTTTAAGAGAATATTTAGGAAAAAAAGGTGAAATTTTTTTTTGCGAGTGAAAATCATTTAATATTTTAGATGAATTTTTATTATAAGTTGTAGCTAAAATTGGTGCTCAAATACCTCATTAAAAGATTTCTATGTTTTATGAAATAAATTATCAAAGTGGTACGAATCGATTCTCATTTATTAATTTGAAGTATTTTTTTTAAGTGAATAAATTGGAATATTGAATGCTTCTTTCTTTTTCCATGAGAATGAAATGTACATTCATAGTTTAAAGAAAAGACCTTTTTTTAACAAAAATCTCATTATTTTATTTTTGTTACTGCTCAGAATTGAACTAAAACAAATATTTTTCAGATATTTAAAAAGCTCGATCAAAATTTTGAAAAAAAAATCCATTGTTGCATTTTGATTGCATTGTATGCTTTTTGTAGGAGTTCTAAGGTAATTTTTCTTAATCATTTAATTTTTTACACATACAAAACATTTTATCTTATCACATTTTTTTAAAATTTAGTTGTATCTCACAAATATGTGAAGTAAGATTTATAATACAAATTTTTATTATAAAAATTTGTATATCAGTGCAATTATCCAGAAATGTAAATACCTAATATTTATAATCTTCTCATCAGTTATTAAAAGATTGGAACTTATAAATACATTCAATGAAACATTTATATTGGTATTGAGTTAGCATAGTTTTGAAATATTTCCAAACATGTCGACCTTTTGAAATTCAGCTCAACTGTCTATTTTTATTCGTAAGAAATAGTTAGGATGCAAATTTTAATTTTTTAATCTTTATACACATAACATACCATTATGTATACCATTACCATTCATACATAACATTGTATTTTATTGACATATCAAAAGCATTTGTGTAACAAATATAATGGGGAACATTTACTTGTTATTTATTTAAACATGAAAGAAATTTAATTAGCTGTTATTAGTGTATAGAGCTGTCCACGTGCCCAATGTACCTATAAATGACTGGTATTTTTATAATGGGGTATTATGGTATCCATGTAAATTATTTTATCATTTAACTGTTGCTTTCATTAAATATTCTTAAATTGATGACATTTTTTTTTTTTTTTGTATTATTAGTCAAATATATTCAGGTAATATTTTAATTCATTTTTGTAGATTTCATTTTTAAAAAAAAAAACGTACATTCGTTGATAAAATGTATTTTTTTAAATAAATTTTGCTATTTATCATTAGATTTCTAAAATAATTATTTAATGTGGTACATATTCACAGTAGGAGTAAATGACATATTACGAAATGTAATCATTCAGAAAATATTTGCTTCACGTTTGTATGATGTCAAATTATTCATGAGAAAAATATATCTTACTATTAAATGCTTTTTATTTACCTCTATCTTTATGCTCTAAACTGTCTTTTAAGTACTGTTAAATATTTACTTCATTAATATTGCTGTATATGAATAATTTGATCACAAGTTACAAATATATTTCAATGAAATTTATTAGTAATTTGTCTCTTACAGCACTTCTTTAGGTGAGTACGGGTGTCACAATCCCGAGGGGCCCTAGTGATCTTTTCCTTTTCCCACGGGGTTTACTGTCTTTGGTAAACACGGACTTCACGAAACCGGGGTACCCTAGTGATCCTTCTCTATTTTCGACCCTCTTTCTTGTCATTCAATTCATTCTTTCTTTCTCTCTTCCCGTCTAGACCACAGATATTAAAACAAATGTTTGGCGCAGTATAGCCGAAATCGGCTCTTGCGCCAATAAACCCCAAAATCACTCACTCTGTCTCTTACAGCAAAATATTAATTTTTCTTGTATACATTTATATTTCTCCTGTTTCTTAAAGTTTTTGATGATATCCTATTTGCATTCGTCAAACATTAAATTAATACCTTTTGCAGTTCAGAAACTGGATTTAAGGAATTGTCTAAACTTTTAACTGAGCTTAAAGAAGAAAATAAGATTTTGCAGTCAAGGTGCAATGAGTTAGAATTTCAAAATTCTGTGTTGTCTGAAAAGTTACATTGTGTAACTCAGGAGTTGCAATTGACTGCAGAAGCCAAGGAGCGAGAAGTTGTAGCTTTACAGTTTCAACTAAATTCTGAAGTTTTAAAATATGAAAGAGCGATAAAAGTAAGTTTCCTTTTTATTTCCTGATTTTCCTAATATTTGAAAACTGTTTTTGTTAAACTAGGACTTAAAACTAATCACACTTTTTTTTAAATAAGTTCAGTGCCATTTATTATTTACATTACATGTATTGTATTCCCCCCTTCTCCTATCTTACCATGTTGTCAGATAGTATATTCTAACATTTTTCTATTCTTTAACTTAAAACAGAATCAATTTTGTATTCAAATTTGATAGCTTTAGCCTTCATTTTGTCCTTGTCAAAAATTTAGATTTATTTATTCTTATTGTTCTTTCAAAAATTATCCATAAATGGATATTTATGCTAGTTGATGTAATGTGAATGCCTAAATAATATGTACAATGAGTATAGGAATTTCTTTTATTAATTAGAATTCATTATTACTCTTAAATATTTCCGAAGTAGGTAACTGTTTACGTTATAAAAATTGTTTTGATAATTATTTCTTTTATTAATGAATTTGCTATTTACATTTCCTTTAGATATTTTTAGAGAATCTATGTATGTAAATGTCTTATTTTGAAAATACCGCTATCAAAATTCCATGTGTTTGTGAGATATATCCAATGTACAAACTATCCCTATACCATTAGTTTCTAATTTATAGCAGGCAATTTTTTCTATTACTGGTAGGCACTGTTGATTTTTTTTAATGATCTGCTCCAATGGAGACTTGTATACTAGTAGAAGGGAACTTGGGGATATAAAAGGACACAGCTAGGTGTTAAGTGTTTTTGTATACTTGTACCATTTCAAATTTATATTCATTCTCTCTACATCTTTGTATATATTTTATTGGGTGTAGTTTAATTAGTTTTGTTGGATACTTGGTTTATTCAGTTAAAGTTCAGAGGTCAATTTACATCATAATGAATGTACAAATTTTAAAAAAATAGCTAGTACTCTGTGACACAAAGACTGTTGTTTTTTCCTTGCTCTTTTAAATTCACACACAATTTTAAATTATGCACTTCAAGTGAAAGTGTATTTCATATCTTAGTGTACCGTAATATTTGAAACCTTTTGGGGTAAAAATTGAAATAATTTAACATTGGTGGCAAAAAGTCCATTTCTTGTTTGTTACATACAGATATTCTGGATAACTTTAAATAGAATAATTCTCTCTTTTAAGCATAATGAACCACATTCTATTTGTGTATCCAATTTCGTTTTTAATCAAACAACTTTTCCTAAATAATTGGATATAGTAAATATTGTTCTATTTCTTTTAATAAAAACATTAAGAATTTTAAACTTTGGATTTTTTTTTTTGCAACTTTATTTATTTTATTTTTGAAGATTTTCTTGTGAATATTCAAAAATTCAACCTTTTCAAAATCTGAAAACAATAATTAAAAAAAATAGTCTGTATTAAAAACATTTTTAATTGTATATTTATTTACTTTAAAAAAGAGTTTGCCCTTATTAAAAGAGCTTTTTAAATATTCTATATTTTTTATTTTTAATCATTTGTGTTCTTCAAAACATGAAACTTGAATAGAAAGTTCTTCCTTAGAGTTTATACTTTTCCATTCTAAAAAAAGTTTTAATCATTTCTTATAGATTTAATGATTGCTTTAGTAAACTGTATTTATTGCAAGAAAGAATTTGCTTTAACACGTTATTGAAAAATGTTAGATTCCTTGATCTTTTCACTAAATCAGTTTATACATGAATTTAATGAAGGAATGACATGAAGCAAATGTGTATAAAACCATTACAGAAACTTTGTATATTAATTCAATTTTCTTTGTATGTACTTCAATTTTGTATGTTAATTTTTTTTAAAATTTGAAATTAGAAGGTACACTAGAAACTTTACATTTTACAAAATGTAATGTAAAAATTACTGGCATCAAAATTAAAATATAAATACCCTTTTTTTCTTACTGAATCAATATATTAATCAGCTCATGGTAGTTGCAGTGATTGGCTTGATTTTTCTATGTACATAGGTTTGCATTAAAGCTTTTTCTAATAGTGAAAAAGAGGCATAGCTCATCAATAAAAAATATTGCTGGAACTAAGTTTTATTTTAAATAATTTGAGTGTTTGACTGTCGTTATAGTAAAACTGATTGTGCTATACAAAGTTGACATTGAGACATTCGATCATATTAAAAGAAATAGGTCTCTTATTTAATTCACATTTTAAAAATTGTGAATAGTATAAATTATTCAGTTCAGGTTATTCCTTAAAACATCTTAATATTTTTAATGTGGTAGTTAGTATAAAATGGGGAATTTTGAGCACTTCTTGACTAGGGCTCTTCTCAAGGACTTCTATAGGATGAGGGGAAAGAAACTAAATTGGAATTTGTTCTTTAACCTTATTATTATTATTTACATTTACTTCTAAGAAAAGAAAATTACCATAAATGTCTTATCATTACCTTTTTAATGTTTTGTTTGTCTTTCTTTTGTAGTAGTAATTCTTGACATTTTCACTTGTTCATTAATGAAATTATTTAATAGTTTTACTTAATTTTCAAAGTAAAACATTATTCAATTAAAAAACTAAAATATTCTCACATTCTTTTTTTTTTTTAGAAAAAAAAAGGCATATCTTAAAAAATGTCATCCAGTTTTACTAAATTTTCACATTATTTTGAAATAGCATGCCTGTGATGTTATAATGAGAAGAATTTTTTCGCTTGGTTTATTCAGGTGTTTGTTTTATGTTATCTTTCAAAAGGACTTTACATTTTAAATGGAAAAAGAGGGTAATATCTTAATAAATTACTTTAAACTTAACTTGCAATAACGCTTAATTAATTTGTATTAAAATGGATAAACCAGTAATTAAAACTTTTCAGTTGTTCTGCAGATTGTTATATTATACAGAACAATTTTTCTTTTTCTTTCTTGGGATTTATTAATAAGGATTATTTCTTGCCTCACACTTTGAAATATTGTATTACATTTACTGTTTTTGCATTTTTTTTCTGAGAAATAATTTTTTCAGGATTATAGTGAAAATACTGAAGGACTAAAGGATATGAAACAGAAGGTAAACGATCAAGAACAACTTATACTAACTCTTGAAGAGGCTTTAGCTGAAATCCAAGTAGAGAGAGAGAGTGAAAAAGAACATCAATGGGAACAGGTTATTGTATCTTTACGTACATTCTTTGAATAAAATGTTGTTGTTTTTTCCTTAGATGAATCAGTTAAATAATTTTTGAATAGCTAACTTATTATTAATCCATATAAATATTACTAAAACAGATATACGAAAAAAGATTTTTTTAGAAACGGCTTTCAAGCCTATTGTAATTATTCATAAAGATAATATCTGTTATAATTTTAATTATATACATATCCCAGTTTGTAGGTATTTACTATTAAACCATCATTATTTTATTTTGTAGTACGTGACTTAAATTGGACAAAATATTTTTGCATTCTGATCTAAAAAATGACACATATATTAATGATATTTTACATTACGAAATTTGAGAATAAATATAATTTTTGTTTTTAAGTTTAATATTTATTAGCTCATTGTGATGTTTCTCTTTAAATACAGCTTCAAGATATTCAGATTGCACTTGCTTCTCGTGAAGAAGAATGCAGTTCTTTATCTTCCAACATTGAACAAGTAAGTGTCTAATGGTTTATTGAATACATATACTACATAAAAAAATTATAAATTCTGCAATTTTTTATTTTATTTTAAAACTCTTGAAATCTTCCCTGTGTCCGCTCTTTCCTAGTAGTGTAGGTTATAGATTCAAAGCTGGCGAGTCATGAATTCAAGCCTAAATACCACAAAAGACCTACTCTATAGGAGAGCGGTGCATGTTAAATTTGTTGAGAGCTCAAACGTCCTCATGTTGGTGTGGTGTTGTAGTTAGGAGAGAGGGGTGCCAGCTCTGCTATCGTCCTCGTCACTTGACCATGGTTCAAATTTATGAGGTCCATAGTTAAAAGCCCTCGAGTACAGTGAGACATAAATATTTACTCACTCACTTGAAATCTTCCCAAAATAATTTTAAAAATGCATTGCTTGTAAATTGATTTAAAATTCTGATTCACTATTTAAGAATTAGATCGATAAATTTTTAAACAGTGGAATCTTGAATTGTGCTAATTAATTAATTTTAGTTTAAAAAAAGTTGTTTTAAGTTTGCAGCGCATTCAATAATTTTTAGAACAAATAATATTACTCAAGAATTGTATTATATTAAAAAATTACAAGTAATTACGCAATCATTATGATGTGGCTAAATTTCTTATTATTTACAAAATATTTGTCACTGTTTTCTTTTTCTTTCTTAAAATTATTTTGGAAATTTTTATGACTGAAATCTTAATGTCATATACTTATTTCAATTAGTATTATTAAAAGGAAATGTTTTACATCACTGATACACTTTCACATTGGTTAATTCAGAAGGTAATGAAAAGTTTATGTAAATTTCATTTTTCAGTTAGAAGATTTTAAAAAATCCAGCTTAAAAGACAAAGAAATATTAGAGGGTGAAATAATACATTTAAGGAATGATGCTAAGGAATTACAGAAAAAAATTATCAAACTTTTAAAGTAAGTTATGTCTTGAAATATTAACAAAATTACTGTTTTAAAAATTGTGCATTTCAAATACATTAATGTATGTATATGTTAAAAGCTCTGAATAAACTTATTAATTTATATTGTCTTTGTTTGTATTAATTATGAATGTAGTAAAAATCAATATTTACTTGAAGTACTCTTTTCTTATATACTTTTTTCTTCTTTGAGACTTTTGATTATTCCCGTGAAGGTGAATAAAAACCAAGTAAAAAGGCAATGTGTAGTGCAAAACATAGAGAATTTTATGTTAAGTTATGTAATAACTTCAATTAATATCTACTTAAAATGCGAATCTTTTTTTATAACCTCCTAATTCATGAATCTGATTACCCTATTTCAAAACGTGTCTCAATTTATATTTATCTAAAGTATTAAAAACATTATTTTCATAGATTTATTAGTGATTCCCTGTTAGAAAGATAAGATCTTGAATTTCCGATTAATTTATGGGTGATTCCAAGAAATAGACCTGGTTTCAATATTATTCCCTAAACAATGATGTCATTTCTATAAATAATTTTTCAACGTATGCTTGAATATGCGTTTGTATTTTTTAAATTGGGTTTTTTCCTTGTTCTCTGTATATAAAACCTGGTATTTTAATAATTCCTGATGAGCATGCTCAAAGAACTCTCTTTTATTTTTGCTTTTAGAGCAAAGCATATGCTGAAATATCTCCCCTGAAGTTAAATTAAAATACATGATGTGATCTATATCGACAATCTGTATTTTTTCTTCTACAGCTATATATAATTAATAATTTCTACTATAGCGGCATGAATCATTGTAACACTAAGCTGAAGCATACAGATACAGAAATTGGAATGTAAAACAAATATTAAAATTCATAACAATGTTAGAATTTAAAGATATATATATGGATGTTACAGTATTATAAACATTGCTGACTACAGTATTATAAACATTGCTTAGGACAGCTCTTATATTTAAAATAATGCATATAAAAGTGGGGTTTAACATGTTTTCTGGCCAGCCAACCTTCCCCCTCCCCTTCTTTTAATAATACTGAGCGAAATCCTGTTAAAAGTTATGGATAGAATTCCTAAATTAAGTACTAGAAAAAGGTAACTTACCTAAATTTGCATTCAAAAATGAATAGCCCACGCTGAATCTGAGTACAAAAAACAAGTTATTGTCAGATTCTGGACCCAGATACAAATTCAAAGCATTGAGTTGGCTGAATAATAGCACTTAGCAAAAGTATGAAATTAATAGAAATAAAATATGTATAAATACTACCGGTACTTAAGAGACACTAGGATTATATTTGTATGTATATATATACACTTTTAATTTTGTATGTGATCAAAAAGACTGATTAAAATAGAAATAAAGGGTTGTGGTGACCCTTCAGCCGCTTGTGGATTTGGATGCTCAAAAGTAAGAGACATTTTAGTTAAATCATCACCTTAATTTGCTTTTCAAATTTCTATTAAAAGATTGTTTAAAAGAAGAAAGTGGTCACCTTAATTACTAACCTAAATATTAAT
This sequence comes from Trichonephila clavata, assembly GCA_019973975.1. Taxonomy (NCBI): domain Eukaryota; kingdom Metazoa; phylum Arthropoda; class Arachnida; order Araneae; family Nephilidae; genus Trichonephila; species Trichonephila clavata. The sequence continues at coordinate 24,933 of BMAO01028671.1, forward strand.
AAAAATTCTTAAAATACTTCACTATAATTATTAATTCTGCAACACTGATAATATTTCTCCACAGAGATCTCAGCTCTTCATACTGAAACTCCAATGACTTGAATTATAACTATCTTTAGTGTCACCCTGACAACCATTGACTTTAAATAGCTGCTCACATTTGCATAATCACGGTTCCTCCGCGAAAAGGGATTCAATAATCATACAACAGTTAAAAAGAAATTCTCTAGAGCAGCAGTTCTTAAATTTTCGATAGCCACAGCCCCTTCTTTATGTATCAGCTTGACTTGTTGGACCTCCCTCCCCTTGACTCTTAACACATGGTTATGTGATTTGAAGGTTCCTTAATAATTCTAAGACAGACTCTGCTACTTTTGCAGATTTTCTTACACATCTTTTCCCCCTCCTGTAAGAAATCAGTAAACACTGTAGTTACAAACAATAAAAAAAAAACTTAATTAATATTATAGATTGAAATACATGTTCTACTAGAACTTTTTTGTTGTAGGCAATTTAGTGATCCAGTCAAGGATGTCCTTTCAAAGTCTGTAAGATAGGAATCTTAACATTAAAGGAGAGACCTTTGCGAGTCCCCTAGGAAATCGTTAGAGACTCCTGGGGACCATAGTTTCAAAACCTCTGCACTTGAAGATTAATGAAAGACGCGGATAGGACCCGTTACAGGGCTAGATGTCACAAATGAAACCATGCTTTGTTTAGCCATAGTACTAGCATTCAGAGACTCCTCACAATAATGCTGTCAAGCAGGCAGAGGCTTGTCAACAATATTAAGTAACTTTAACATAAAAGATGCCTGTTTGTTTTGTAATTGTAACAAAATTTTTAACATTTGTAGATTATTTCAACTTTGTTTTCTTTTAGAGCATAATGTACAGAACAGGATTTATTTAAAAATGAATACTGAAACTTATAAAATTTACTACTTTTATTTTTATACAAAATTAATTGAAAAACTTTGTACTGTTATAATATTTACAAATGTATTTTCTTTTTTAGAGAAAAAGATATTTTATGGAAAATGAATGATCGGCTTCGATACTTGCATAAAATTCAGATTGATGATCGTTGGGTTAATGATCATGAAGTTACAGAATGTTTAGGATGCAGAAGCAATTTTTCTTTTTTGCTAAGAAAAGTATGCATATTTGCTTTTTTAGTGCATCATAAATTTCTGTTATAAGTTCTTACTGTTGTCTTGACATATAAGATTCTTTTAATTGAACTGATAAAAAAATTGTTTTTCATAATTTTTAAAATGATCTTTTTTAAAGCACTCGATAATTGTGTAAATAAACTTTTGATGGTATTAAAATTATCTTTTTTTTAATTGATCTCCTTCCCTAACCCCTTCTTAAATTATGCTGTTATTTTTATACATTAAACTTTGTTCATATCTATGAAAATCATAGGATTCTACAATGCTTTCTGGTTTGTGTTAATTCAATGCTGTATGAAAGATTTTTAAAGACTGTTATGTTAAATTTCTCTTTATTGCTTTTCAATTGTCATGAAAATGTCCATTACAGACATATCTAATAATCAGCTAATTTTCCTTCGAAGAAGTGAAATAATTCACTTTTTAAAGTAATAGGTACAGTCACTTCTCCTTACTTCTCTCACACTTAATAGTAACGTTTTGAAATGGTTTTTAATCTTGAAGGCAATGCCATATAATTTAATAAAAGAATCAAATATTGATTTAATTTGTTCTTTTCATGCTGTTATTCAATTTTTCTTCTACAAGCAATATTTAATTTTCCTTCCCTAGTCCTAGATATCTTGCAAGGTTGATTTACTGTAAAATAATTGTACCGCTGTTTTGTATAAAAAAGGCTATCAGTTAAAGGGGTTGCATCCTTTTGATACATATGTAATAATCTATATCTGCTTTAATTTAAATAGTTTTTTTCCATAGTAATACATGATTTTTGTAAGAATTAAATATTTAATCCTAATGTTTATTCATAGTACTTATCATTTCTCTCTTATTTTCAGCATCATTGTCGCCAATGTGGTCGAATCTTTTGTCATGCTTGTTCAAATAATTGGCTTTGGACACCAGCTAGCAGGTATTGCAGTGTATTTTCATTTTCTACAGTAAAACTGTCTTCCTAAAAATACTATTTTTCTAATTTATATCTTAAGTTTAAATCACTTATAGATTTCAATGATTTTTTTTTTTCAAAAAAAAATTGCAATATTACTTAATAATGTTATGTCAGACCTAGTGAATAGATTGCTAAAATTATTGGGTGTGTATGACTGCTTTAAAAATGTTTATAAAATACTCTTTTATAATTTTGTGTAAATTTTATAATTTTATATTTCTTTTTACATTTTTAGTTTAAAATATTTATACCTGTACAAAAATTATATATATCTAAAAAAATAATTTTCTATGTGTTTTTTTTAATTTTAACAAAAAGAAAGAGTACTACTAGTGAAATATAAATAAACTGTATATATACTTAGTTCATTATTTATATCAAATCTCTTCATGTGCATTAAGAGTTGCTGTGTGAATCATATGTATTTTAGTTGTTTATATATTTATATCATAATTTTTATCCAAAAAAATTTATAGGGAGCAATTAGGAGTTATTTTTGAAATATTAGTGTGAATTTTTCCCAATACAGGTAATTTAGGTCTAATGTTCTTCTTTCCAGGAGACAGATACGTGTTTGTAATGAATGTTATGTGCAGCATATAGAAATTAAAACTGATGTTAGAAGAGATAGTAATGTTCAGTATTATGATGAAAGTGAAGATGAAGCTGTTGATGATTTATCACTGAATTTAAATAGAAGTAGTAGTTTTAGTTCTGGTAATCTTTTTATACTCTTGTTTTTAATTAAATTTTAGTAGTTTTTTTCCCTTGTTTTTATAATTGTCAAACATTAGATAATCAAAATTATTTTTAAGTATGTTGAAAAACATCATATTTATTGTAAGAATTGCAATTGTCTCGTATACATATCCCTGATAACCTTATCAAAATTAAATTTTATTATATAAACTGAATTGTGATAAGTATATATCAATTTTTTCAATGCTTTTTGTGTCATGTCAATGTTTAAAAATATTGTTTTAAGTAGTCAATATTTATTTATACTTAAAAGTTCATAATGAGGTGGTAACTGCAAATAATTGGTTAGGATGCAAATAAAAAAAAAATTTGTATTACGTTTTTTAAGAACGTTGGACAATATTTATTGTAATAATGAAACATGAAAATAATAAATAGCATAAACATCTATATAGGGGGAATATATTTAGCTTAATACTTGTATGTTATAATGCATTGTTTGTGATAATTAGTAGTAATTACTGATTCTCATGCAAAATATATTCCTGCATATTCCGGAGAGCTGACCAGTCTGAATAAAAATAACATAGAGCAAGTTGCACTTCTAATCTGTATGAAAGGCAATAAATACAAAATGACTATTCAATGAAAATTTCAAACAGAGAAGCATCCTCAGAAAGTAACAATTTTTTTTCCCGAAGCTATTGAGAGTTAAGTTCCATTTTTTGCTGCTAGTATTGAGCGAAGAATGTGTGCATGGCATCATGTGTATATTTGATTTATTATTTATTTGAAAAAAATCTTTAACAAATAATATAAAATAAAAACTAAGATATGCAAACAAATTTCTTAATGGAAATTATATTATAGTTGATTATCAGTATTTTTATATCAATGAGCCAAACGCTCAACAGCTTAATTTCTGGAAAAAGTAAGCTTGTAATTTGACACTAGATTTTGTTCTACTGATAATTCCTTCGACCAATACTGCTGTTTATATTCAGTAAGCCATTTCAAAAGACTGCACGTCTTTCAAAATCAGCTCCTTCACAAAATAGTCAATGCTCCTTGGGTTGTTAGAAATATGAAGTCTTGCATAAGGCATTGACCCAGTTCTTGATTTCATTAAAAATTAATCAAGCAACTTCAATATACCCTAAATCCCAAATGAATATTTGTGAGTTATATCGCCTTATGATAACTATACCTAAATCTGCTAAAAATCTCAAAGCTGTGCTGGACAGCAAACATCAATACTTCCCAGCCCTTAAAATACTGTAACTCCTGATATTCTGTGCCAAATTAATTTTTGTAGGGCAAGGTTCTGTTTTTAATTTTTTTTTTATGTAAATTTTTTAATTTTATGCAAGATTTCAATTTTATTAAATTTCTTTTCATCCTTTTTGCCAATCTTTAGCTTGCATATGATACAGTAATTTAATTAAAATAAAAATTCTAATTTTTCATATTTTATTTTTTACATTAAGTTAAAAAAGATTCTACTTTACAGAATTTTTCAAAGTTTTTAAATTTCTTTGCATGACACATTATTTCATGCTCCCTAATGTAGATGGTGACACGAAGTAGTTGTGGCACATCAGTTCTTTTCTGCTTTCTTTGTGAATCAGCAGTACAAAAATTCTGTTTCCTGCTTGGAAAACCATAAGCATCACAGCATCTAAATTTAATACAATCTCAATATAAATCCTGTCCCGTTACTGCGTTCTGCACTAACAAGGGGAGGGCACGGCTAAGGAAATTCATTTGGGGACCAGAATTTGTGCAATACTAGTACTCCTTTAGAGTATTCAACCATCAATGTAATTTCGCCGAATGGCCAGTCCATTCGGAGAAAATAGCCTTCGAAATTCATGCTTAGCTTTTATACAATAAAGTTGCAACTGTTTCCAACGATCCGGTAGCATGGTTGGTAAAAGAGCTAGTTACCAAGCATTGGGCATCAGTTCGAGTCGTTTTTTTTTGTTTTAATTTTTAAATTCATTTATTTTTACAATTAAATAAATATATTTAAAAAAAGGTTTATAAATATTAAATGATATTTTATGTAAAAATTAGTTAAAAATAGTTTTATAATATGAAATACAATATATTATGCTATAAAAAATTTAACAAACTTAAAAATTAAAGCAAAACAAAAAAACGATCATGGAACCGATTATAATGTATTTTTATTATAAAATATATTTGTATATCTTATAATAAAAATAATATATATAAATATATTATTTTCATTATTTTATATTTATATAAAATATTTAATGTCTTTTTAAATAAATTTATTTCATTGTAAAAAAATGAATTAATTTAAAAATTAAAAAGAAATGATTGTGAACCAATTATATTATATTTTTATAATAAATAGTATTTATTAATAATTATATTTATAAAATATGAATGTTTATATATAATTACACAGTAAATATTTTACTTTTTAAACTATAAAATAACTATATCTAAAATATCATTTAATATTTAGTAAACCTTTTTTTTAAATAAATTTATTCATTTGAAAAATGATTAAATAAATTTTAAAGATTAAAAAATTTTAAAAAAAACTATTGTGCGACTCGAACTGTGGCTGAACGCTTGGTAACCAGCTATTTGGCCAACCATGCCACCAGATGGCTTCAAATAGTTTCAACTTTATTATATAAAAGCTAAGCATGAATTTTGAAGGCTCTTTTCTCTGAATGGACTGGCCATTCGGCGGAATTAAATTGAGAGTTGAACACCCTGAAGGTTATTGCTCAAAATATCGTCCCAAAATGAATTTCCTTAATCGTGCCCTCCCCTTGTAATTTGTTTGGCATAGTTGTGCTTCTCACAGATCTCTCATAGTTCCTCACCTTGGGTGGTATGCACTTATGGAGATGAGGCAAAACTTTTCGCTTTCTCCCTCTTGCAGTTTTTCTTGCCCTGTGGAAACTATGGCGTTTTCCCAAAAAATTGGTTTTGTATCACAACTTACATTTTACAGAAGAATGACTAATTAATCGCTTATTTTCTTTTTTTTTTAAGTTATGATGAGAGGGTAAAGCAATTTATTTATTAGGAATCTTGTAATGTGTCAAGGGCATGAGTCAAATGAAATTTTTTTTGCAGTATCAGATTTTACTAATCATTTCACCTTTATCATTAGCAATACAGATTGCTGGGAATTTAATATACTAAATATTGTTTAGAATAATGTCAGTTTGTCCTACAAGCTCTCTGCTGGTGATGTATAAGTCAAGCCACTGATTCAAATCTTGAATCCTCTAACAAATCCATTTATGTTGAATAACTTAGAGCTGCAGAATGTTCAATGGGGTTACACATTAGAGTCCTCTTATGGTGTGGTGGGGAAATTGAGAGAACAAAATACCTCTTTAAGTGTTTGACCTTGTCTACTTATTTTATTAAATTTGAAGGAAATTAAAATATTTAATTTATTATTTGTTGTATTAATCATAGTGTATTCTTTGTCTTATTTAAACATGAAATTTGATTTATGCAATTTGTGCAGAAATTCATCCAAGCATCGCTGATAGTATGGTGTCACTTCCTGTAATGCAAGTAACTGACTTTAAACAAAAAAGTCGTTTCACTAGTGCTCCAGAATTACATTTCACACGCGAAAACTTGGAAGCTCCAAATGAAAGGTAATCTGTGTAGTATTAATAATATTCTGGGCTGTTATATGTGCATTTTATTTTAAACATGCTTATATTATATATATTTCAATTGTTCTACTGTCTAGCTCTGCAGTTATTTTCTGCCAAAAGTTTACTGTTACGCATTTGAAAAAATTTGGGAAGTAGTACTGTTAACAGTGCAATTACATCAATTTAATATGATTTAGTATACAAATACTACTATATTTAATTGATTTTTTAAGTACACTCTTGTATTTGGTTGTAAATATTTCATTGTGTTTTACTTTTTATTTAACATAAAATTATTCAGTATCTTTTACTGTAGATAAGCAACCTTATTGCATTCTGTAAGAAAGTTTATTATATTTTTAAATTGAAAATTAATATATATTTATTATTTAAATCAGAGTGTTGTTTATTATGTAAAACAGATCAATTTGATTATTCGAAAATGACTTAATTTTTTAATATGCAAAATGAAATATCAAAGTATGATATTATACCTTAAAACAGATTAATTTATTCTATGAAAAAAATGTCAATTTCTATTGAGAAGGTTATTATTTCAAAATTGTGTGATATATATTGCATAGTGTTTATTAAAATAAAGATATATATATACTAGAGCTTCATGGCACGGCGTAGAATGGTCTTTTACCGAGTGTACAACTTAATCCCCATGTTAATTTCCTTCTTCCTTCATGACACCAGCACTTTTGTGAGTGCATGACCCGGAGTTGCATGGGCTTTCTTGTTTAACATTTTCCCTTTCCTTCACAAAATCAGCACTTCCAATATTCTTTTTCGAAATTACTTTGACTTCTTTGTTTCTTTCCCCTCCACTTAGCCCTGCATTGCAGGGGCATTTACCAAGTGAATAACTTAATCCCCATGTGAATTTCCTGTTTCCCTAAGGACGATAGCACTTCTATGTGTGTGTGTGTATGCCCGCAATGTGAGAGATTTCTATAACTATGTCATTAAAATTCTCTTTTCCGGAATTTTTTCACTTTTCATTGCAAGACAGGTTTCTTTCCCCTCGATTTAACTCCGTGTTGCACCAAGATGCATAACATATTGCCATGAAAAAACCCCTTTCCTTTTTGGAATCGGAACATCCTGCTGTGTGTGCGATTTCTATATTAACGTCATTACAATTCCCTTTTTCGATATTCTTCCACATCTTACCGATGTCAGACAGGTTTCTTTTCTCTCTCTATAGCCCGACGTGACAGTGGCTTTTTTGAGTATAGAGCTATTCCCCCCCCCACACACACACACATATAAGATTTATCTTATAAAATTTTGATCACTTATATCTTACTTCATATTTACAAAATTTGATCTATCTTACTTCTTAATTTTCATCAATGACTTATAAAAAAAACAATATTGCTTTAGTTAAAAAATTATAAATTTAAAGCAATAAAAAGAAAACAATTCTGAAACAGAGTAAAAAAATAATAAAATAGATTTCCGATTATCATTAATTAATCAGCTGTTACATACAGTTAGCTTAAAAATGTCTAAAATGTATTTTTATTCTGAACAATAGATTATATAATTTTTTTAAACAAATTATGAAGTTAGTAATGAAATAATCGAAATACTCCTTTGGTTTTTATTAAAAAATATATTAATTAAAATCCATTTTCTATAATTAATAAATCAAAAAAATTTACAGATAGCTATAGAAACGATTTTTTTTTTCTGAATGTTTGATTAAACATATGTAAGTGTTAAAAAACACTATGGAGGAAAGCCTAGTTATATGCTTACATTCACTGAAAACAACATTCAAAAAGAAAATAATACTATCTGATAAAAATATTTTGGTATTTTATTTTAATTTTACCCAGTTTTTCATTCCATTGTGTTTAGTAAATTATTTAAACACGTATCTGACGGGGGGGGAGTATATTATGCAAAGCTAACATATTTATTATTTTAACAATAATTTTCTTCTTGGGTTTTGAAATAATAAAATTGATTAAAAATGTCAGCTATTTCATTAAAAAACTGGTTAATTATGTTTTAATTTTTATTTTACATAATAGTGTAAAATATTTTTATAAGTGGTACATAAATTAAAAAGTGTTACAAAATTATGTTATGTTTAGTAAAACAAAGGGAAAAATATTTTGAAATTAAAACAACTTTTGTAACTTTAAAAAATACTTGAAGTATCATTATAATGTATAGAAAATAGGCTGGCAATTAATAATGAGGAATATATTATATGAACATCGCTTTTATTTTCTTATGGAAGTAATGCTTATTTAACTGAATATGTCAAAAAAAAATTTCAAATTGAATTGTCCAATTTTTTGCGTTTTTATTATGCGATTAAATGTTTCTAAAAAAATTATGTACTTCAGCATTGTTTTAAAGTTAACTTTAAGTTTTATGAAAGAGAATAAATTTTGATATTGATAAATATTTTAAATGAATCCCAGAAATGTATGGAATACATCCTTTCATCATAATCTGGCATCACTTATGATTTAGTTTGGAATATTAAATAAGTATTAATAAAGAAAAAGTGACAAAAATTGAATTGTTTGCGCAACCCTTGATTAGATGTGAAGTGGACGCTGAAACAGTTAAATTTATTTGGCGCGAAACCAGTTTTTAGACCAAACCTTAGCTAACCGTAAAATCGCGTGTTTTTTTTTTTAAATTAAAGTTTTTATTTTTAGGGCTTAATTTTTAAGTGAATGCTTTCAAACTTCACACATCGATGGAAAACAATGGTAATTTTCAAAACAAAAAATGTAATAAAAATACTTAAATAAATTCTTGTAAAAAGCGTACTAGGCGATAACCACAAACTTTTTTTAAATGCGTAATTTTTAAGCAATTGTTTCAATCTTCGTATAGATTACGGATAATATTGGTCTACACGTGGAAAAGAAGTTTCGTGCGATTATCTTAATAAATGACGAAGTTTTTTAATATTTAATTAAAATTTTGAGTTTTTTCTAAAAAATCGTAAAAAAAAAAAAATTTCGGCATTTTATTGTTTAAATGACTGATTCTGAAAGAGAAAAGCATGAACTTTTTTTGTGTAGAATAATGATTCATTAACGCGAAAGGAATTCATACTGAACGGTTTAGAAGAAAACTCATCGATTTTGATTCATTTTAGACTTTTCGATGCGGTCATTAGTTTTTGTCTGCTTTTAAAAGCAAAAATTTGATCGCTGTTTTAAAAACGTTGAAAAAATCGGAACTTCTTTTCTTTGAAATCGAAATGACACTCGGCGGAATAAAAAGCCAACAGGGGTAAAACAATTATGCGTTTTAATATTTTTAATTAATATCTTTTTAACTAATTGCAATACCGGAATATAAATGGTCAAAATGGCTTCCTCGGATCATTCTCGATCATTTGGTACCTTCGGCGAGTTTCTGCTTTGTACGGTTCATGAAAAGATAGACGCACATACATACTTAGATAAGTTTACCTTCGGATTTTAATAGTGTAGAGATAAAATAACTTAAATTGATATCTATACTCATAATTCGAATCTCCTTTATTATTAACATCTGATTTATAAGTCCTAATACCCTATTTCGAAACACGTCTCATTTTATCTTTTTCTAGAACATTAAAAACATCATGTTGGTATATTTATTACTGATTCTTTAGACCTTGAATTTTTTATATATTTCTTGAAATCGTCAGTAAATCTAAGAGCATTAATTATTTCCATGCGCCTTACTAATAGGGATTTAATATTCCCTAAACAATGATGTATTTTCTATTAATAACCAGTTATTCCCTTCGCCTAAATACGTGACTGTATTTTTTATAATACGTTTTATCTGTTCTTCCTTGAATATAAAAACTTGATATTAGAATTTTTTCTCTCCTGTCTTTTGTCTTTGCAATGTAGCTATCTCATCTCTTTGCTCCTTTGTCTTCATCAAAATATAAAGCTCACATGTGTGTTTTTATGCTGGATGTGTTCTGTGTTGTGTTTAAGATGTTTATGTTTGTGTGTCTTTACATGTTTATATAATAAAATAGATTTCTTGCCATAAATGATTGCTTGGACAATGCAATGTCAGTATCATAAATAATATTTTAATAAATGCTTATCACTCGCCATCATGTTTACACCACTCGCCAGGATTACGAAATATATATATATAAATAATAATTTCAAATCATGTGTTAAAAATTGTTACAAATTACTTTTTATTTGAATGACAGTTTCTTTTTTTAAATAATTTTTAATTATATTTTTAAATGTGTATTGGTTTTAATTGTAGGTCTTCAAATGATCTTGGTTTATCTAGTCACATGGAAGTTGTTGAGAATGACATAAATGGTAATTTGTTGATTAAAGCGAAAGAAGAAGCTATCTTGCCCATTTTGAATGAAGTGAATTCAACTTCAATTGCTTGGAGTTTTGAACCACCTTGTGAAGTATGTACATTTATCACTTCTGATTTTTTTCAAAATAAATTTGTAATATTTTGTTTCTGCTGCTATGGTCTCCGAGTAGTCTGTCACGAACTAATTGCTAGCTTTAATCATGTATAGATTCGAGTCCTGGTGCCATTAAAAGCCTCTGCATAGAGGATTCGATGAATGTTAAATCTGTTTAAGATCAATTCCACATATTAGTGTGCTGTGGAGGTTTGAAGATGGGAACCATTGCAGTGAAATTGTCTCAATTTTAAAGCTGATATTATCTCAAAAAGGAACAAAAGAAACAAAAATGTGTGTGCATCAGAAAAAAATCTTATCAAACCTCTGGTTTTGTTATTGAGCTGATAAGACCAAAAGCAATGAAGTTTTTAAGGTTTACATAATTCTCTGATTGTTATTATATATTAGAAGATTGAAAATAAATATATCAAAATTCAATTCAAAAGGAAACAAATATTATTCCTTTTTGAAAAAACTTATCAAATCCGAAATTATTTTTTTGGTTAAAAATTTTTTTAATAATTATAAAGATAATTAACTATTAAGTAATCTTGTTGTCATTGTATTATAATTACTTTAAACTAGCAGTCAATTAGCTAAGATGCAGTCAAATTTTATTTTGTGATATGCCATTTATTGCTCTACTTTCTCTTTGATGAGTTTATTGTTTGAAAAATACATGAAATGGACAATCTTTATACTTTAAAAAAAATGTGTAATTTTTATTTTTTAAAGAGCAAATGTAGGTAAAATTAATATTTTTATCATGTGCTAGAATCTTTTTATTTCAATTTTGAAAAGTCTTTTGTTTATTAATAAAGGCCATTCCTATATCAATGATTTATGAAGACACCAGTCATTGTAATGTTCAACAAACTGTTCTACACCAAAGTTCGTGTGAAACAGAAGGAGTTATTCATTTATCGCATCCTGGCTTGTATAAGTTCCATTTTGATAACAAACTAAGGTATTGTATTTTGTTAATTTAGTACCTTTATTTACATTACATGACATTTTTACAATCAAATGTATATTATATACACCAAAAATATTTCATTAGTGTTCTCTCTGTATGTGATCTTAATGAATTTCTTTAAAATTATGGTATGGTACTGCACATTTCTTGAGAAAAATTTTATGGTGCTTTATTCAGAAACCACCTATACATTGGAGAATTTATTCTTAATTATTCTTATTAATTTTAACTCTTATTAGTACTTCTAAATCTAAAATTCTCAATTTGAATCCTATATCATGATTATAAGTTTTTAACACACTTGAACTTTTACTTATGTTTCAAAATTACATTTACTGAGTTTTTATTTTCTTAAGAGTTAAAATAATGCTCATCCATTTGTGTTTTTCCTTCTCTGCTATAAAATATAATCACATTGTTATTTTATGGGGAGTTTTAAGATAACTCATGTTTTGTTATGAATTCCTTGAAGGCAGATAGAGATATTTAATAAAACTCACTTTTCTCTTGGTATTTTACATTGCATGAAATCTAAATTTTTTTATAGTTGACTTTTCTATTTTTTAAAACAGTAATTATATAATTTGTCAATGTTTTTTTCTTTGTAACATTTAAAAAATATAATATTTTCTCAATAATAAAAGTTTACATAAAAAAGTGTTAGAATGAAGCATAGACACAGTACAAGAATGATAGAAAATGTTATTTATTTGAATTTTCATTTATTTCAGATCAAGCTCAATGCTGGTTCGTTATAGTTTCAAGGCAAATATTTTAAAAGAGCAAGAGATTTCTTGTTAATACAATTAAATATATTACATTAAATGTATATTTGTATATCACTTATGAGCTCATATTATCAGTGTTTTGTGATAATTATTATGTTTTCATGTTTATTGCTCTTTTCTAATTTTTATTTACTTTAAATAAAGTGCCTTAAATTTTATTTAGTATGTTTATTGTCTTTTGTTACATTAGAAAACTCTTTGTGCGTGTGTGTGTGTGTTTGTTTTCAGGCACATTATTCGAATTCTGTTTCATCTTGATTCGTAGAAAAACTACATTTTTAAATGTAGTTATGCCAGGTTTAATTTCATTCCATGCTTTAATTATCCATTCACAGATTATTTCTAGGTTTCAAAAGATAAGAACATTGAACACGTACATTTTAAGTTTCTTCATAAAAAAAGGCGCGCGGCGATCTTCGATTAGCCCTTAAATTTAAATGCTGTTGTGTTTAAATATAAAGGTGCCCATTATATGCTGGAATATGTTATATATAATATAAATAATATTTATATAAACGTGTTTTTTTTTTTCAATTTCTGTTTAAATTTGAATGAAAATTCACTTTAGTGATTGTACAGTGAGATATATAATATCTTTGTTCCTGGATATTTTAATATTAATACTAGATATTGCATAAATTGAGGCTTATACTTATTTCTACTACCAATTTTAAAAAATGGATGTTTTTACTATGTACATATCTTTTGATGTTTTTATTAAACATCCTGTCATTATATAAAAATATTTTCATTGACTTTGCTTCGTATGGCTTGTTAAAATTAAGTCGGTCCATGCATTGACCAAGCCCGTTTTTAGTTTGAAAACTTCATTCCTTTTTCATTCAAACTTTTGATTAATTCAGGTAGGCTGATTTTGTGACAGGAAAAGTGATTGAACAAATATGTGCTACAAACAAAATATTATAAAATATTTTTGTTGTCTTAAGAAATATGGAGTTTTATGTCTAAATTATTTTCTCCCCAGTTTTTAAAATATTTGCAAATAGTTGTAAACATGGTTTGGATATAAATATTTGGTTTTTTCCCTTTGTTATTTCTTTGTCTTTGACTATTATTCTTGTCTTTTATGACATTTTTTTCAAAAAAAACAAAGAAAGAAAAGAAAAAGCGAATGATCCATGTAAATATATTCCAATATGTAAAGAACCATTATTTATAGAAGGAATCTTAAAAATATTTCAAAGTAGATATGTAGAGTTTATTGCAAACAGATATGTTTAAATTTTCAAAGGTCTTTGTTATTTTAAATCCCTATAGTGATCATATGACAAAAAAAAATCTTGGATAGTTGAATTTTCATTTTCTTGGGTTTGGAAAACGTATTGTTTTTTTTAACCAAGATTCTTCAATATAGAAAGGAAAAAAAATGGAGAGAGGTTTCATAATTATAGGTAGTATGCGTATACTTAAAAAAAATATTCTGTTCTATTTCTCATTATTTCATATTAATTGTTAACTAATATGAGGGGCAGAAAATTCTATTTAAAATCAATAAAATTCAGTTATGCATTTCTTGGAAAAAATAATAAAATACAGGAATTTAAATTATGTGAATAAAATTCTATTAATGGGGTCAGTATATATTAAAGAGTCTAATTATTGTGCAAGCAGGGGAAAAAGGGCTTTAAAGTTAAAAGAAAATACTTTTAACATTTATAAAATTTTATTACAAGATCTCAATATTATTTTTTAAATAATCCAAACACAGATTTTTTTATTATAATTATATTATTACATAAATCATGAAAAGCAGATAAATTTTGAAAGTGTGTCAATGAATTACTATTAATTCTAGATATATATTTCATTTAACAGTGAGATATCTTGGCACAGCTTAGTTTAGTGATCATTCCAAACATTAAACAAATCATGATAATAAAATAAGTTTTCATGGAATTTCTAAAACAGATATAAAATTTATTTTAATATTTTTGAAGTTACAAATAAGTAAAAATAAGCATACATGGTTTTATATAATACATAATTTTTCACACTTTTAGTATTCAAAAGAAAAAAACATAAAAGATACAATCCAAAAAGGAATTTAAATTTTAATTCATTTTGAAAAACAAATGTAGGTATCCAGTAATTTATCTAAAATTGGAAAATAAACCAAAAGTGCTTAATTTATTTATTTTTATTTTTTTTTTGATAAAGAAGAATATATATATATCTTTGTTAGATGTCTGGGTTATTAATGAAAAGTTTTAATGTAGGCGATGCTAACAGTATTAATAAAGTGTTTATTAAAATGTCATGTATATTAGATTAATGCATTATCATGATTATAGGAATAGATCACACTATTTTAAAATATATTCACATCAATTTAACATTGATATGTTGAATGTTAAAAAATTATGTTGTGACCTTTTGTGTTTAATCTATTACAGCCTTCCATGATTGCTTCATAATCATTTTTCACATAATAGGTGTAATCTTTGTGTAGTGATAAAGGACATAATTCTTGTACTTCACACCATCTGAAAAAAAAACTCAAAAAGTAATGAAACAGTTTAAAAATTGACATTAAAACTTTGATATTTTCAAAAGCAATACTCACTGATTGGCCATAAATATGTCAGTCATTTTCTTTGTGATAGCAGCATTTTGTATTAATAAAGCTCCTGTAAAAATATTTAAGTTTTATCATTTTATATTTTTTCCTACTCTGAAAAATTAATAGTGACAACTGTTGTAGTCATTAAATGCAGAACACTAAGAGGTGTTTTTCTTCCATGCATACTTTTTTCCTTTACGAACCTAATCGCCTCTGATGATGAATCATAACATGGTTCCTTAAGTGTAAAATAAGAATATCAAATTGAGGAGTCTAATTTTACAAGGTGAGGGGTCTAACACAAATAAACAAATTGAAGTCAGCTCTGTAGGGTTTGATACTGTAAATGAAAATCTCCAGCTATTTATTTATTGTAACTGTTAACAAAATATTGCCTAAACAGGATTCCTTGTTATTTAACTTCTATTTCATTATTATTTATAGTTCACTTAACAAATTCGTATTTTATCTATTATTTATTCTGAATAAAGTGTGTGAGTGAATATTAACATCGCACTGTTCAGCTACACGAGGGCTTTTGGCGACAGATCTTGTAATTTTGAGCCATGGTCAAGTGACGAGGACGACACCTGATCTGGCATTCCCTCTCCTAACTCTACCACACCAAACAATAGGACGTTTGAGCTCTTGACAGATTTGACGTGCATTGCTCCCTTACATGGCGGGTCTTCAGCGGCACTAGGCTCGAACTCATGATGCCCCGACCACAAGTCCGTTACTTTGGCCACTAGGCTACCGTGGTCACTATTCTGAATAGAGACAAATCTTTCTAATAGAAGCAAATAAGTTATATGGTTTTTAAATAGTTGATTTATTAAAAAACCCATTTAAGAACAGATTATTAAATGTGAATATTTTAACAGCAGAAAATACTTATATTTTGTTATAAATATATTTCAATTCACTAAAAGTGTTAACGAAAAAAGACATTACACACAGGGTAAGAAGCACAGGGCTATATTCATTTCAAATAATTTTAACCTCAGTGCAGTGTAATATGTAGATAGGTATGCTTTTACATTTTTAATCTATATTTATTATAATGTTATTTAAAATATAAGTAAGTCAAAAAACTTATAAAATAACACATTTGAAGACCATACTGCCTCAGGAGCTAAGTAATCATTACCACGAGCTTGTGACTGGCATGCTTCGCATTAAAGATCACATGTAACAGCGCTTATGCGTGTTAAATCTATCGAACTCAAGCATTGAAATGGTGTGAAGCGAAGTGCTTACTCGAGTGTTGTCCTCGTCACTTGATCATGGTTCAGAATTACAAGATTCATCCATATCCCCTAAGTTGTTTCTAAGTGCAATCAATCAACACATGAAGATACATAAAAAAAAAATGTATAATCATGGGTACACACACAACACAAATTATTTTATAGATATATTTACTTTATTTACCAATTATTGGAAAATGTGAGCTTTCTGTGCTAATTTTTTGCTTAATGAGTACCTTTCCTAATGAGTAATTCTCATAACCAGCAAAAAAAAATTGTAAAAAATATGTTTATATATAAACAAAATGTAAAATGTGTCCATATGTATTCTTATTGCAATATGGTCAGGAGTATTAAATCGTATTTTATAGCTCAGTTCTAAAATAAATAAGTTTTCAATTAATTATTAAAAAGTATACTTTTAAATATTAGTTGAAAATTTTCAGGATGCATATGTAACTCACAAAATTATTGAATTATCTCATCCTAATGTAAAATCTTAATACATCAAAAATTCCAAGAAATTTTATTACGAATTTGCACACTCACCTATATACGTCCTTGCAATGCTGTAAGAGATATCCCTAGCAGCTATATTAAGAGATTCCGGGTAGGTTTTAATGAAATGTAGGATGTAATTTATACTCTTATCTATTTTCGAGCATGAATCTTGTAAAGTGCTTTCTTTTTTTCCAGCTTCCAAGCAAAGTTCAATGCTTTTTTTTAAAGACATCAAGGCTTCAGAATCCGTTTTTAAAAGACTTCTTATCACATCCAATGACATCACATTTGTCGTACCTTCCCATATAGGTAATACCTAAAAACATAAAATTTATTTTACACGATGCTCTTTGTGGGAATGGGCTTCACAAGTCATGTTCTGTAATGACATAGGTTTCTAGAAAATATCAGTAATTTTCAATATGTGATACCTTTGACTTGTTTTGAAAAATACTTTCAGTGTCAGCAATGTTGTAAAAAGTAAAGATCCAATCAGAATCCAATAAACACAATGCATTAACTACGAAGTGTAATATGAATTTACTCACTTAGTGAAAAACATGAATAAAAAATAAATTTTTTTTTTAAAAATTGCAGTAGATTTAAGTTTTAATTGTGAACTCGTATAATGGCCTAATGTGACTCATTGAGGGTCTTTCAATAGCTTGTTTATTTTTACATAAATTGTTACAATATTAAAATCATTCTTTAATTTTTAAATAACCGTTTTTCAATTATATATTTCCTTCAACCAATCGATTACGCATTACTAAGATATTGAATAAATATTAATTTTGCGGTTGTTGTGTGCGTGAATATCAGAAAATAACTCACCAAAGTAGTAATGATAGTTTCATTGGTACACTAGAAATGCTGTGAAGTGATATTGGTTAAGAATCACGACTCTGGGAGACAAAAAATTGATGAGTTGAATAAAATTATACTAAATCTGATGAATTGTAATATTTTATATTGTTCTAGGAGAGTGTTTACAGAATTTAAGAGGATATGTGAACAGCTCTGAAAAGTACTGGCTTGAGTTTGTATTTCCCATCTGAATCTTCCATAAACGATATTCATTACATAAACATAAATGTCAGACTCTATCGCAAGTGAAGAAGTAAGCCTGAAGACTTTATATGGAAGAATAGTAAAATAATAGTAATTCGTTTCTAGCTACTAAAATAGCTATCATTTTTTAAATATTTCTAGATGAGTATTAATGGAGAGACTTGCATGAGGTTAATAGTAAGAGTTGTTTAATTTATTTTGTAGTTTCTACTTAAAATGGAATTTTAACGTGATAAAGTGAAACATATTTGTAATAAAAAAAATATGAGAGGAACTTGGAGGATTTTTAATAAGTTCCTATAATTTGTTCAGTATTCCAAATGTACTCGCAACCTATATGAGTTTTATACATGGTACTCCATTGATCCGGTTTAAGACAACAGCCCAAAAGACTGCCATGATAATATTTTCTTTCTTCGACAAGTATTTTAGAAGTCATTTAACTTCATGAATTTCTTGAAGCTTTTGAGTCATATCTTCAGCAATGATTTGTAAAACTTTCTGGAAGCTACTATTACTTTTGGATAAAGGCATAGTAACATCATCTTTGGCACACCATCTTGTGTCATTTACTCTTTTTACAACTAGTTCAGTCTTTGCTGTCATCAACATATAGCAACAGTCTCAGCCAAAAGTAAGTTAGAATTCAGAGTGTAGAACACGATTCACTTCTTTTTGTGGACGTTGACTTTCTTCGAATATTGTTATAACTGAGACCTAATGTAAACTTTAGAAATGTATCAGATAGTTTACTGTTTAAAAGGTCATATTTTTTTGCATTGTCAACTGTTTCATATATATAAACTGAACTATTTAATAAGATAACTTAATCTAAATTAAGACTTGATGATAAGCTAATGTCAGGGGGAAAAAGCTAAATAACATACCAAGATGTTCTGTACTCTGTATGCAATGGAACATCCGGAGTCTGGACAAAGTCTGCAGAGCAACTACCTATCAGTAGGTGTAAATTGGATACAAAACGATTTTACGTCGCAGATTTGCGCTCTTGATATCACAGACTTCGCCTGGATGTTTTTGGACAGTAAACACAGAATAAGGATGTATAAAAGTAAAAAATAGTATAGAGATAAGTGATGAAACATATGACAATTAACAAGTTGAAAAAACAGTTCATACAATAATGTATACTCTATACTGTGATTGCAAGCGATTTCATTAGTTTGCTTTACTAATTTACGAAAAAGGTAGGTGGGTGGTTCGTAACGAAGGTAAGAAATGAACAAGAGTGGCCAAACAATGCTACTATCCTTTCCCTAAGGCTACCGATTGCCAGTCCGGGATATGATGGGTCCATAGGCGGTGGATAATGGGAACTTTACAAAGAGCGAAAACAAAGAAAGGGGAAAGAGTGAGAGACTGTTGCGGGAAAATCCATCAAGAACCGGAACAGGCTAGGTAAGAGCTAAAGGAAGGAAGTGTTCTGGAAATAGGAAGGACGATGGGAGGGCGTAACAATTTGAAGTGTCTAAGGCACCGGGGAGGTTAAATACGGCCTTGTGTAAGCCTCTAACACAGAATACGCTGATCGGTTACAAGGAAGACTTGCTAAAAACCGATATGAATCCATGAAAGATTGGAATAGATTTTCAGCAACATATTCAAAGACATGATAGAGACGACTTCTTAGTTGATATCTGAATAAATATAAATAATATATTTTATGATAAAACTGTATTATTTATATTTATTCACGCAAATATCATTATGAATATATAATAAATAAAAAATAAATAATTCTATTTGACACACAAATGATACTTTGCATTGATTTAATAATATTTTGTGAAATTTTTGCTGTAACTAAGTACAATGGATCTAAGTTTTCAAAAGTTAAATGGTTCCTGTTTTTTGATTTATTGATTTACTTTACTTATTCTGGTACATTGACTCTCAAAGCGATTCGTGCAGTATTATTTAGCAACATCTTTTAATTGTTTTTAATAGTATAGAACTCACTGAAAATTTAATAAACTTTCTTCATTATATTTATTTCGTGAATTTTTAGTATTTTGATAATTTCAAACTATTTCTGAAAATTCTTTTTTCGGATGCATAAAGGAGGTAAAAAAAAATGTTGTTTAAATTTAGCTAACATTTTTAGTTTTATATAGCGAAAATTAATTGAATTAAAATACGAAAAATGCACATTGTCGAATTATTAATTTCTTTTAAAAATATGTTTTTAAAACTTCTATTAAACTATTCAAAAACTGTCTCTGTGATTGGAAAAAGTCTTTATAATCTGATTTTTTTTTTTAAAAATTAGAAATAAAAGTGTTTTACGTTGAAAAGGTAAAAATGTTGCATATTTCTGCTCAAAGATATAATAATAATAAATAAACTAGCTGCACTCGACTTCCATCACGCTTAAAAAAAAATTCTAAATATGATTTAGGGACACTTTTTTTGCTTTGCCTTCAAAATACGATACCTTACATTATCTTTAGCGAAGGTTAAGATCTACAACATTAAATCATGTGCAAAAGATATATTAAAAAAAAGTTTAAAAACCGTTGTCGAGATAGAGAGAAATTTAAGAAGAAATTACATTTTGATTTCTAAAATTTGTGGCAGAACTTGTTACAACTGAATTAATAATCAATCGCATGTTTTCATAAATTTACATTCTATTAGTTACATTTTTTAAACACATTTCTCTTCGCAGTGTTACTCATAATTATAATTACTTGGGCATTTCGTAGGATGACAGGAAGTCGAGAATCCTCCATATAACCTTGCCCGCCAAAAGTTTCTAAGCCTTCAGAAGCTACTGCAACAGCCTGTAATAGAACAAATAAATTAAATTAATATAATTATTGCGATGTTTGTGTAACAAATTTCTATAAATGTAGCATTTAAAAAATAAACTTTTAGTTACTGAATAACACTTTATGCTTATTCAAAGAATATTAAGTGATATAATATGTAATTTAAATACATTTTTCAACAAATACATTTTCTCTAAAATAATGCTGTGATTTTCATGTCACATTCAAAATTCCTTGCTTAATTTTTTTAAAAATTGGAGTATGAGCGAAAAAAAGCCTAATGAAAAACGGTAGAGATGCTTTCGAGACATTTTTAATAGTATTAAAAACTACTTACACATTTCATACAAGAAAAAGTAACGACTTGCATAAAAAATGCTCAATTCTTTTTAATAATTTGATAAAGGAAAATAACTCCAAATCTTTTTGAAAGAAGCATTCAAACCATGTGAAACTTACATCATGCGTTAGTGGTGATGAAATATGAAAATCATTAGCATTACAACGCAGATGCGCATCACGAATGACCGTAGCGCTCCCCGCAAGTGCTATATAAGGGGAGAACAGATTGGCGATTTGAAGTATAGCAATAGTTTTTTTCATACGCGTTTTTTTTTTTTTTTTTTTTTTTTTTTTTTTTTTTTGCGAAAGCTGTTTACTCGTGGAAGACATCGAGCGTCTTTTGACTAAGTTTCTGAATTCGACTGCGGAAGAATAGTAGTCTTTAGGGATTGCGGGTTATCTTCGCAAGAATCGGTCATCGTGTCAGACGAAACTAAGCAACTGTGATGCGGATCTGTCATAGCTGGATGCAGAAGGAAACGATGAACCAACGAGGCTGGTAGTACCCACCTCGTTGCACCACTGGCCCTCGTAAAAGAAGGATTGTGCACATGGTAGTGATGGATCGCGCAGCCACCTCACGAACCATAGCACAACAGATTCAGACTGTTCGCATCATTCGGTGTCTGCTCGTACCATTCGACGCCATTTGCAGCAGAGTGGAATGTCTGCTAGGCGTCCATTGCTTCATTTACCCTTAACTGGAAACCACAGCGTTTGCGTCACTAATGGTGCGATGAACGACAGGCATGGACAACGGAATGGAACGATATTGTTACTGATGAATCCCACTTCTGCCTGCAACATCACGATGGTCAGATTCGAGTTTGGAGACACCGTGGTGAGAGGCTGCTGAACTGTTGCGTTGTGCATCGCCACACTGGTCCTGCACCCGGTATCATGATTTGGGGTGATATTGGATTTCACTGCCGCACCCCTCTAGTACGTATTGCTGGTATACTGAACAGCCAGCGATACATCTCTGAGGTGTTGGAACCCGTGGTCCTCCCATACATTCAGAGCTTACCATCATCCATATTCCAACAGGAAAATGCGTGACCACACATCGCACGCAATGTTCAAGAGTTCTTCTTTACCCAGCAGATTGAGTTGCTTCCTTGACCTGCTGGTTCTCTCAATCTATCGCCAATCAAAAACGTGTGGACTATGCTTGCACAACGACTGGCAAGAGATACACCACCCACTGCTATACCAGATCAACTTTAGCAATATGTGGAATCCGCATGGACTGCTTTACACCAATGACACATCCAAAGTGTCTTTGACTCTATGCCAATGCGTGTGGCAGCAGTTATAACCAACAGTGATAGTTACACGAACTACTGATTGTGTCATCATCCACACGTCACAAGAGGCTGTAATTTGAATCGTTTGATCTTTGTACAACATGTTATCTGTCAAATATATTTGATTGTGTTATCTCTGGTCCTTCTTGCTGTTGCATTTTGCTTGGCCATACTGATTTTTCTTTTTTAGTTTTTCTGGTATTTTTATTTATCTCTAGGAAAGGGGGAATCTGGGAATTTTTTTAATACCTGGTTGGTTAAGTGTAAAATAATCAGGGGTGTAGCTACCACCATATCAGCCATATCAAAGATACAGGGCCCCAAGGTACAGGAGCCCCTAAATGTGTGAGAAAAACATCGTAAATTGTTAAGGAGGGCCCCACAAAGAATTTTAATACAGGGCCCACGCAAGACTACCTACGCCAGTGAAAATAATATAGTAATAGGGAAATATATGATAACAATTATAGTAATTGCAGTAAATATAATAATACCTGTTTTGCAGTATAAAGCTTCAATATAGGAGACATTAAACGAAGTAAAAGCAGCTCATCAGTAGTACTAACACCTACTTCTGTTTTGCCAAGTAGGATTCCAACCTATTTATAAAAGTTCATAATGCTCAATTTGAATAATGTACATACACTGGTGTCCAAAAGTTAAGCATAAATCGTAAAATTCGAAAAACATAGAGTAAATATTCGTAAAATTATTCCAAATTTCTTGCGGATATTAAATGGGTGAAGAAGAAACATTGGGTTTATGCAAAACTTTTCAGTCGACTACGTCCTGCGCGAAACACCGGCGCATGTCGGAACGCGGAGAAACCGATTCACGCAGCATAGGTAGTTCAGACAAGTTTCGTGCAACTGCTGTGCGAAGGAACGTTGCTAACCATCAAACAAGGCGAATGATGGCACAAAGATGCCAATTGGACATGTTTCCGAAAGGAAGAATCGTTGGAATGCTGGAATCCTCACGATCACAAACCGAAGTGTCTCGAATCCTGAATGTGGACCAGTCTGAGATCTCAAGACTGTGGCAGAGGTTTCAAAGAACGGGAGATGTTACCCGACAACCAGTATCAGGTCGACCAAGAGTCACAACCCCTCACCAAGACGGAAATCTGGTAATAAGTGCGCGACGTCAGAGGGGCAGTACTGCCAGAGCACTGTTTTCGGCGCTCACAGTCGCCACAGGAATACGAATTTCGAGACAAACTGTTTACAGAAGACTCAATCATGCTGGCCTGTATGCCAGAAGACCAGCAGTTGGCATTTTCCTCACGTCTGCGCATAAACGCGCTCGTTTGAACTGGAGTTTGAAATATCAACATTGGAGTGTGGGAGAGCGTGATTCTCGGAGGGTAACGATATGGAGAGAACGTGGAACACGTTTTGAACCAAGAAACATAACGGAAAGACATCATTTTACATTAAGGGGAGTAATGGTATGGGCAGGCATAATGATGGACGGCCGGACAGACCTCCATTTCTTTGACACGGGGTCTGTGACTGCTCAAAGATACAGAGACGAAGCTCTTGAGCCTTATGTTCGTTTGTTTCGAGGTGCTGTTGGTTTTGACTTCATATTCATGCATGATAATGCGCCATGTCACCGAACGGTGCTGATTGATGACTTCCTGGAAACGGAAAACATCCAGCGCATGTCGTGGCCTGCGAACTCCCCTGATTTAAATCCTATCGAGCATGTATGGGATATGCTCGGGAGTCAAATTTCAGCCCTTTCGCACCCACCAAGCTCCGTTACAGAACTGAAGAGAGCCTACCAAGAAGTTTAGAACCGTTTGAGCCCACAACTCATTCATCATCTCATATCAAGTATGGTAAATCGCTGTGCAGCGTGCCTGGCTGTCAGAGGTGACCACACGCCTTATTAAACTGCAGCATCAGTATTTTATTTAATGTTTTCTTTCATTTTTTCTTTAAAGTGTGAATCCTTGCTATGCTCAGTTTTCTTTCAAACTGCTACTTTGGATAATAAAATTAATTATTATCACTTTTGATTTGCTTCCTTATTTTATAACCATTTTACACTCGCATATCACGTTTCCCGCCATTCTGATTGACAGTTTCTTCTTTATTCACATAATTATCAATTATGCTTAACTTTTGAACACCAGTGTAGCTTCAATTTTAAAAGTCATATATAAAAATAGATGGTATTTCTTTGTTTATAAAGATTTTAATGAACAATCATCCGTATTGTTTTCATCTAGCTTAAATTATTTTTAAAAAAACTATGCTACAGAAACAAAAATTTTGAAATTCTTCAAACAATAACGGTCATTCTATCAGAATATGGATGTTTGGAATTTGGATTTTGACATTATATAAGGTTTAAGCTTAAGCATGCTATGTAAAAAATATAAATTATATAGTTCTCTCAATTGGAACAAAAAAAAAAAAAACATTTTCAAATTTTCAAATGTAAAGTTTAATTTTGATCTTTGAAATATGATCCTGAGATTAAAATAGAATTGTAATGGTAAAAATAGCACAAAAAATAGCGACGTTAGGCAGAGACTAAGAGAAGATTTTAAAAAAATGCAGATAATGAACAGCAAATGAAATATTTTGTTTCAAACATTTTCGACATTCCACCTTCATACACGATGTCATTTTACATGTGACAGATGTTGAATGATACTTCAATAGTGGGGAGAGAAATTGGTTGAATTGCACTTGTTATGAGGAGGATAATTTCTTAGAAATGAATTCATAGTGGAACAAATCAAATTATTGTAGTAAATTGATCTCGCGAAAATAATATATCAGAAATGATTAAATGATTTATTTTAGCTGGAGAAAACTAGAAAATTATTTTAGAGCATTTTGTGGGTTTGTTTATTAACCTCGTAAAATGCTTAAAATATTCTAAATGAGTTTAATTGCATATGTGAGTTGAAAACTACTTAGAAAATGAATTTTTAAAAAGGTCATGTGTATACTATAAATCTAGAGAAAAATATTTGAAGTAGGTAATAATACTGTAATTTACTATCGTTCAAATCAATCTTCCACATAATTTTAACGATGGATCTATTTTAAATAGATATTTATATAAATAATTTAAACACTTAAGTATCCTCGACTCCTAATTAAATTATTCATACAACTGAACAGCATTTAAAATAAACTATACATAATGATAAAATAAATCCATAATACTTTTAGTAGCAAAAGTAAGGAGCCTCTGATTTCCATTTCCATCGCACTCAAAACTCGCATGTGCAAAGGAATTTCGGCAAGTGTTTTCCCAAAAGCAATTCTCTTCTGGCTGTAGTCTCGCGATAGTTGCAAAATCCTATAAAAGAGTTCTTGTTTTACAAATGAGAAACTGTGTATTATATGTATCAAAAAAGTATAAAAATCTCATTAAATATTGCTTAGAACAAAAATATTCAACTAATTTAATTTACAAATATTCCTATAAAGAAATTCTAAATTGTATATATTAAATTGTTCTTTTAGAAAAATAGAATGCATTTATTTATATATATAATATAAAGAGTGGCATATATATATATATATAGCTATCCCCCAATAGGCTAGGTAGTGCCATTCCCCGGGCCCCAAGCTCACGAAGGGCTCTCAGATCCTGACCACCAAGCAAGCCAAACTTGCTATAATTTCTCCCAAATTTAAGATACAAATATAAAAGGTTACAAAACATAACTACACTGCTGGCCACCGTGAATGCAACACTCTGAAGGAAGCACGCAAATAACATGAAATTTACAACATGCATTAGCGGAGGTGAGATATGCAAATGATTAGAATTTCAGCGCAGACACACATCACGCACGCCTGTGGCGCCACCTCAAAGCGCTATTTAAGGCTTGAAGATTTCGACGATTTCAAGTTCGGCAATTGTGTTTTTCTTGTGGTTTTTTCAAAAAATGGTCAGTTATGTCTCGTACTTTAAACAGCCAGCGCTACATCTCCAAAGTGTTGGAGCCAGTTGTCCTTCCTTACCTTCAGGGCTTGGCCGCAGCCATATTTCAACATTGTAATGCGCAACCACACGTTTCACACATTGTCCAAAGGTTCTTCGTCAATCACCAGATTGGATTGCTTCCCTGGGCGGCTCTCTCTACGGATCCGTTAGAAAACATGTGGTCCATGGTTGCTCAACGATTGACCCAGATTACACCCCCAGCTGCCACACCAGATCAACTTTGGCAACGTGTGGAAGCTGCTTGGTCTTCTGTATCCCAAGAACACATCCAAAGTCTCTTTGAATCAATGCCGAGGAGTGTGGCAGCGGTGATCTCCAACAATGGCGGCTACTCTGGCTACTGATTCTGTCAGGAACCACACTCCACAGAAGTCTATAAATTTAATCATTTGATACTTGGTCAACATGTTATCTACAAATAAATTTTGTTGTGCTATCTCTTGTCTTTTTTGGTGTTGCATTTACGGTGGCCACACAGCTGTGTATAATCATGATAATTCGGTTGAAAGTAATTTTGAACTTGTATTGAATTCTCTTAAATTCTTTCCGTTGTTTGTTTAGTGTTGCGAACTTTACTTATTGAAAAGTTTATATTATTTTCAATTTTTTTTGTTTTCATTTTTCTATAAACTATTACTTGAAAATTCTGTGAAAAATCTTACCATACTTATTATTACACCTTAAGAAACCTACACATTATGCAATTCTTTCCTGTTACATTCTATTTTTAATAGCAATATAATTCATAGTAAGCTAGTTCCCTTTTTCTACTTTTCGCCGTCTTCTCGTATCTGCAATACACTGATGTAATTTTGTCCCCCCCCCTGCTCTTTTGCAGATGGATATATATATATATATATATATATATATATTATATATATATATATATATATATATAACTATTATAATATCGTTTTGTATTTTCTTGTTCATGCATATTTTTATATCATTTTCTGTCAATCTCGGTGGTCCATTTTGTAGCTCTAAGCTATCTGGTGGGTGAGTTCGGTCCTCCCAAATAAATATACCCAAGGTTTACCCAAAGACGTTTTGTAGCGTAGCATTTCATTTATTCTTCCTTATTATCTTAGTAAGTACTCAAGCACATACGAAATGTATTGCATAAGTTATAAAAATGAAATTAGGGATAATTAAAAAAAACATTGGTGTATGTGTGTGTGTGTGCGCTCGCGCGTTTAAGCGCAAACATGCCAAGAAAGAGAAGATTATAAGCATAAATTGTAGCTTTGTATATTTGAAATATTCATGAGTTTTTACTTTTTTGCCTGATAAAATTCAGCCAAGATAGGGCCCTCATTTTTTTTAGCACCAGGGCCTTTGGATTCCTAACTACGCCACTGAATATAAATCATCTCAGTTTTCTGAATTCTTCTTTACATTTAAATACCTCCTTCCTCATATCATAGATGGCGATAATGCAGCTCATAAAAATAATATTTACGAAATATTTATAACCATTTTATTGTAATTATAGCTTAGAAATTATAAATATATTTTTAATATTATTCCTTTTTATTTAGTTTTCCTTAATACGTAGTATTAGTTCATAATTAACTTAACTCAGTGTCGCAACAGCCGTGAGGGTCAAGGTTTACTGTGCCCAACTCAGTATACATGACCTTGGACTTTGAGGTGCATGAGCAGATGTTCCGATCAGGTGGTCAATCTGACGCGAAACACCCAGTGTTAAGTTGCCAAGCGAGCTTGATGCTCGTTTTGTATCGACCCACTAAGGGATGAAAGTTTGATTCAACTTTGCCCAGCCCGGGGCGTGAACCTCGGACCTGTGGTGTGGAAGCGCGATGCACTAACAGCTCAGCCACTGGGTTTCATTAGTTCATAATTACTTAATTATTAATTATGCTACTAAAAGTGACCTTTTTTTTAAAGCATTGTAACATGAAGGGCGATGAAATAAAGTTAGGCGTTTTGTTACACTTATTGCCCAGTTAACACTTGATCACAAAAAACTCTTGAAGTAAGTGACTATAATTTGCTCAAAATTTTCAGAGACGTAACAGTTGCCATTGAGTAAGCCGAAAATGCGTAGGAAAGGATGCGGGAATTAAATTTATAATCCAACTTTAAATGGTATAAAATCAATTATCTAGGATTTTGTTAGTTATTTTTCCCTTAAATGAAAAAAATTCAGTGAAACATTGCTTATTTATCGGTTGCTTATTCATTTGATTGAAATAATAAAATAATTCGTTCTTTATTATTTTAAAAATAGAATCGATTCATAATTATGTAAAAACCATAAAATAAATTATACACCTTCTATAAAATATCTTAAATTCAAGCTTTATTAATCCCGCTTTTTTTATGCAAAATAATCATATAATTTTAAAAATTTAATTTAATTAATTCTATAGAAAAAAATTCTTATTGTTTAGTTTCAATTATCTTAATCATTCTTAGGTTGACATAAGAAAGCAGTACATTGTCGCTGTTTATTTCCTTCCAGAGATTAGTAAAATAACACGAATAAAGATAAAAAAAATATACGTGTTGCAATTATTGATAATTAATTTATTTCGCATGTATATTTACTTATTTTTTTCTTATAATCCTTAAGAAATTTGAGATTTTTACAATAATAAAAAAGGAGGAAGAAAATTGTCAGTTTCTATTAACTACTTTCAACTTCGAGACCTCAACCTATCTGGTGAGGGAAGGGTATCTTACTTCTAGGTTTCCGATCAACTTTCGTCCAACTGTGACGCTGTCCTTTGATTGCCTCTTTTAAAAAGTCATGAATTTAGAATACCGTCTCCACAAAGAATCCATACTTTTAAAAACATTTTAATATCTATTTTCAATTTGAGCTCTAACTTAATTTTAAGAAGGACTGTCTCTCGTATTTTACGAGTCCATTTGAAAAATGAAAAGATTTGATTGGTCAAGAATGAAACCATTGCTAACTCTGCTTTCTTTTGAATTCTCGTACAAAATTATGATTTACTATTTTTCATAAACCTGAGTTAAATCCCTCACACAAGTTGTCTACTTATCGTTGAAAACTATGTGTATCATGTTTCGATCGAATGTTATTGTTAAAATTTTGTTTTCTGTTGAAATACTCATACAAATAGGCAAACTAGTTGAAATATTCATATGTTTAGAATAGGTTAGACCAGGGGTGGCCACACTTTTCCAGGGTACGGGCTACTTCTAATTTTTTCAAGGTGTTATGGTCCACTCAGTATCAGTGGCACACAAAGGGGGGAGGAGTGGTGGTCCACGGGTCCGGACCCTCCTCTATAGCCCATAATTTATTTTTCGGTCGATTATTATCCCATGTATATAGAACAGAACATTTAATTAAATATTTGTCAATAATAACTCTTTTATTAATTAATACTAATTATTTATTAAATAATTCATTTCTTGCTGTTTTTGTTCTCGACAATCTACAAAATAAAAAAAAATGTTTGGCAGTGTTCTGGGGTAGGATATGAGAATGGTACACATTTGACCCTGGACCACCGCACCCCACGCACCCTTTGAAAAATTTACGAGTGCCCCCACTGCCCAGGGTCGTAGGTGTGGTGAGTTAAGGCAAAGTCAACAATTTATATTATATCTTAATAATAAATGCGCAATATATGTACTTACCTACGTAAATAAAATGAAAAACTCACTTTTTTGAAACCACGTTTAAAGCAAAATGCAAAATACAAACATGATAATAATAGACACAAATATAATAATATCTAATGATGCCTTTATCATCAAGCAATTCAAAATACATTAAAAAATAAAACATTTCTATGTAAAGTTAGTTCTCGTAGTTATGGTCCCTAGAAGCCTTAGTTTGCGTACTGTCAGCCAATCTTGAAAATATTTCCTTATACAATTACTAATGGCTAATCTTCAGGTGGTCCCTCCAAATTGTCTTGGAGGTCCACCGGTCGATCGCGATCGACTTAATGCTCACCCCGGGATTTGACTAGTAATTAAGCAACTGGTAAGACTATTAAGAGTTATTTTATGTATTGTGTGTGTGTGTGTGTGTGTCACAGTTCAAATCGTCAAAATATAACTTACAGAGAAAATTTGTCTATAAAGGTGTTGGTTTTTTGTGGAATTAATCAGGAGCATTTTGATTACGAAAAGCAATGCAAATTATGGAGATGGTTGGTTTTGAGACCATTTGCAATGGATCTTAAAATATTTAAATACATAAAACTTAGTAATAATAATTTTAAAATATTTATGTCTTTCCTAACTACCCTGTAAAAGAGTTATCCTACCTTCTCATCGCTCCAACAGAAGCCACTGCGTTGTGCAATCGTGTAATGTTTAACATATGAGATATGGAAGCTATTCCACGGCTTTCATCAAATAACTGGAAAAAAAAATTCTAAATTAAATACTGAGGTTAAGATGTATTATAAATTACTTCTATTGAGTATTTTTTTCCAGAAACCATGCCTAAATTAACTCAACTTTTCCTTCAAACACATACTTGATATCAATTTTCAATACAGCTTTAAGAGGAAATCTTATTCTTAAAAATATACTTTCAAATTTACATTCAATGAATATTTACAACATCATCTTAAAACTATAAATATAAACCTGATTCACACATAAATATTGTTAAAGTTATGTTTATATGTAATTAGTTATTTAATATTTTTTCCAACATTTACCAAAAAAGAATTACTCGTAAATGCTTGAATCGAATGCGATTGGATTTAGGTGTAATGCGGTTCATGAAAATTATATTTTTAACAAAACCCAAAATGCTTTGTGTGGGAGTTCAGCTCTCCTAATATTTTATTAGGGAAGGTGAAATTTTGTAAGTTCCGTAAATCCGGCGTATAGCGTACACCGGCTTATAAAGCGCACCTATACTTTCAAGTTGCACTTTTTAATTTTTAGGTATATTCACCGTATAACGCCTATCCCCTTTTTTACGAAGAAACCTGAAATGTTAGTATACAATTCTCTTATGTTTTGAAGTCATTCTTCGAGGTATTATCCTAGACTTTTGAAAAAACAGTATACTTCAAGAGAACTACAACTCTTTTAGTTCATAAGGCATATCATTTCTTTTAAATAAACAGTACTTTGATATGTGTAGAAGTAAATTTTTATTATACTCATCTCTTTTTGTTATTTTGAAAGTTATCTTTTTTTATACCCGGCATATAACGTGCACCCTTAAAATTTTTTTTTTATTTTTTTATTTTAAAAGTGTGCGTTATATATCTGATTTTAAGGTATTTTAAGAGTATCACATGGAAGATTCTTTAAAAAACAATATATGTAAAAAAATCCCCAATTATTTAATACTTATAAAACAACATACAAAACTTTTATAGGAGTTAGATGTGACTTCGTTTAAATAACGTGATATAAGAACTGTATGATAAGATATTGGCGATGAGCCATGTAACTTTGATTCATGGTCAAAAGATGAGAGTGAAGCGTCATTCAGCATATTTGTACTATAATACGTGACATTTTTTACTATCAAATGCATTTAAAGTGTAATGTTCCTATAGTAACTTCAGTGAAATCGAGTCTCATACCTGAAGTTTTCCAGCCACTGTGACTTTACAAATTGATTATTGCTTCTTGTTTGGAAAGGAAAGTACACTATCTGGTCAAAAGTATCCGGACACCCAGTGGTGTGGACTTAGAGCGTCCTGAGGCACATATTAATATGATGTTGGTCCTCCTTTTGCATGGATGACAGCCTGCACACGTTTGGGAAGACTTTCCACCAATTTTTGATAGGTGACCATAGGAATTGCCTTCCAGGCGTCCATCACAGCTGAAGTGAGTGCTTGCAGTGAGGATGGTCGATTTGGCTGGCTACGTAATCTGCGCTCTAATTCGTCCCAAAGGTGTTCTATGGGATTTATATTGGGGCTCTGAGAAGGCCAGTCCAGTTTTTGAACACCCATTTCGTCAAACCACGTCTGTGCAAGCCTCGATGTGTGAATGGAGCAGTTATCCTGCTGGAAGAGAGAGAAATGGGCCTTCCCCGAAATATTGCAATTGAGTTGGTAGTGCGGCATTGTCCAGAATGTCCACATACATCTCAGAGTTCCTGTTTCCAATCACAGGAACTAACGGACCCAGGACAAACCACGAGAAACACCCCCACACCATTATGCTTCCACCACCAAACTTAACAGTCAGCACAATGCAGTCACTAAAGAAACGTTTGCCGGGCATCCGCCAAACCCAGACGCGTCCATCCGACTGCCAGACTGTAAAGCGAGATTCATCACTCCAAAGAACAGTTTTCCACATGTCCACAGTCCAATGACGATGAGCTCTACACCATTGCAATCGATGCTTCGCATTCTGTGGAGTGATGTTTGGCTTGTGAGCGGCTGCACGACTATATAATCCCAAGTTTTTTAACTCTCGACGGACAGTCCTGCTGCTAATACTAATTCCGGATGAACTTTGGAACTCCTGAGAAATTTCCACCAACGAGGATTTGCGATTTTGTTTCACTACCCTTTTCAGAGTTCTGCGGCTACGTTCACCAAGTACTTTCGGCCTACCAGTTCGTTTTTCTGCCGTTTCACTGCCTCGACGTTTCCACATCACAATTACATCACTCACAGTGGATTTAGGCTTCTGTAGAACATTCGCATTCTCACGAACTGATTTCCCACAAAGGTGGTATCCCACTATACTGCCACGATCAAACTCACTAAGCTCCTTTGACTTACTCATTGCCTCACAAACGCATAAATACAATCTGACAAACCACTACCAACACTTTTATAGCTTTCAATTACGTATCAAATTGCGTCACTCATCAGAACCACTTTTTTAAGAGGTGTCCGGATACTTTTGACCAGATAGTGTATAATAAGTACATGCCCATTTGCAATCAAGCACTTCATCATTCATGTACCAAAAGTAATGAGATAGCAATTCACTAACATCTAGATGTCAGTACCATCGTATAAGAAGGGAATAAATGGAAAGTACATTGCCAGGGCTTTCATCTGTTTTTAAAGTATTAATGTAAAAAGTTAACTAGCGCGATTATAGCTGTACGATGGGAATTAATAGAACGAGAATGCTGGATGTAGCTGAAGTTAAAAAAGCATTTCATTTCAGAAATTGTTAGGGATTAAACATTCCTCAAACCACTGTGTTAAGAACGTGTAGGAAATACTACTGGAGTCAAAAAGCTCCCGGATTGGTCCCCTACATTTACTCAGGTGTTCGTCGGGGGGGAAATACCGGTTTCGGGGGTTGACAGCACTAATAAAGAAAACACACATCCATCTGGAATTCATTTCCTGTACTGTTGGCGTTGGCTGCCGATCATTTCTGGAGAAGCGAATTTTTCATTTGTCGGATTTTGCAATGTCGTCATTGGAGCAGCGTGCAAACTAGGGTTTCTGATTTCCCGGGTTTTTCCCTTCCCGGGAATCTCCGGGAAATTCCGGGAATGTAATTGTCGTTCCCGGGATTCCCGGGAATACATCAAAATTTCAAAAAAATTATAAACAAGTTATTTTTAAATAAAATCAATAATTATATAAAACAAGGATACACATATAAATTCCAAAATTAATATATACTTATATAATGAGCTAAAAATACACAAAGTATGTAATAAACTATTATTCATTTTTAAAATAGGATTTCAGAAAGCATAAGCGATTTATACTTTTATCACTCAGCCTAGTTCTAAACTTTGTGACGAACAATTCCGGCAGTAGAAAATGCTCTCTCGGCTTTTCTACTGTATAATTTTTCTAAGCCAATTTTTACTGGCTTAAAGCCTGCTACAATTGTAGTCATAGTTTCTAACTCTACATTGGCCATCATTTGTTCTTCTTTAATGTCAATTAATGCTTTTAAAATTGCTGACTTTATTTCTAAAAATCTTTCAAGTATTACCAACAAACTATTACAGAGTGCTTTGGTATCCAAACAAACCACCTTTTCAGAGTCAAACTCTTCTTTAACATATTTTTGTAAAATATCATTCTTGAGAGATAATTTTCTGAATAATTTTACTACATTTCTAATATTTTTATATTTTGCTTTATGTTAATTATAGAATTTTTTTCTGCATAAGTGATATGAAACAAAGCATCGGTTCCTACACCGCTTTCAAATTCTAAATCGAATGCTTTGTCTAATGCTAAATATAATTTTTGCAATTTCCAGGAAATCCCGGGAACGAAGCATAATTCCCGGGAATAGAAAAAGTACAGAAATCTTATGATTTCCCGGGAAAGAAACCCTAGTGCAAACATCAAATCCTGAGTCTTGCTTAGGAAATCACCGGAGACGCTCGAGATGCTGAAGAAAACATACGGAAACGATTCCAGCTCTAGAGGATTTTAACCTGTACTCATGACTGAAAAAGAAATTGAAGGGACATCGTTTTGTGGATTCAGATGAGGTGATCCAAAATGTGACGAAGCAACTGAAGTACCTCTCAAAAAATGGATTCCAGGAATGTTTTGAACAGTTATACGAACGTGGAACAAGTGTGAGGATGTAGAAGGGCAGTACTTTGAAGGTCAATAAGATTAAATTACTGTTCTATTTTTTAATAATTTGTAATTGACCCATTGCAGGAACTTTTTGATTCTACTATATATATAATTTCAGGCATTACCTCCCACCGTGAATAACGATCCACAGTCAAGTATAACGAGGAAGACTCTTGAGTTGTGTGTGGCCCTCCCCTCTCCAAACTTCCACACATTAGAAAAAGGAATTGTATATCCCTTTAAGACCCAACCCGCACGATCGTGCGGGTTAAATATTCTTATACGTTTTTGCTTCTGGAATAGTGTATGTAACAAAAGCCCGAATCAAACGATTGAGCGGGTTAGAAGAAATTGTAAAGTATCACTTTTCATGAACAGGCAGTGGTTGTAGTCCACGTTTTACTTTCAGCTGGCACATCTAGCTGTTTCCAAATGCAACGAAAACACATCTTCTTTTTATTTGTCGTAAAAAGGTAACTATCAATATATTTCTAATTGCTTAGTTACAAATTTTTATATTAATGTTTAAATAATTGTAAAATAGTAAAAATACTAATTATACTCTACTAATGTTGCTTGTAAGACTCGGAATTTCGTTACCCACAAAATCATGCGACTTGAGCGTTACTTGAGTCACTGCTGCTATATAGGTAAATGCATGGCATGTGAGTTTTTTTCTGTTTCAATAATGTTGATAGAAGCCTAAATAAAAATGAAATCTATGTTATATAATTAATACCATATTTCCTTGGGGGTTGCCATGAACGAGTCCCTTTTTTCTCTCTCTCGCTCTTTTCTGCAATTAATTTTCTCTTTCATACATTTGTTGATGGGTATGGCATTTGCATCCTTTATACAGGTATCTGCATTCATATCTCTCTCCCCCCCCCCAAAAAAAATCTGAGTTTTCCAGTGGGAGTTGGTAAGGTGTAGCTTAAATATTTTAATTCTTAAATAATAAAACTTTCTGATACATTTTTTTTATTTTTCGTGAAATACTGTGCTACCGTTCAATTAATAACTTTTTCAGGTGTCTAAAAGGAAAACAATTCTTACACAAGAACAAATTTTTCATTTGATGAATAAATCAGATTCTGAGCTTAGTGATATCTCGGATGATAAGAGCGATGAAGAAAACCAAGGAAATATTGGCATTGCAAAGACAATTTTGGATCATTCCTTATCATCATAGTCTCTTGAACATATTCATTTTATTGTTTTAGCTGTAGAAAATTCTTGGTTTCTGTGCAAACATGATGCAATATCAAATAAAATTCCTCTAAAAATCAAAATGGATATCTTAAAGTTTAAGCTAGAGACAGCTGAAGCCTTAGCAGCCTCTCCCTCTACTTACAAAGGCACTTTAACTGATGATGAAGATAACAGCGTTGTAATTCCTCCCGCAGATATATCGAAGTGTTATATTCGCCTGCTGTACATGTTATGCCTTTTATCCCAGCCATGATAGGCTAAAAGGCATCACATGTATAGCCATTTTCGATGTGTTGAGGAAATTTCAAAGCCTCGCAAGTGTTGATTTGAAAACTGCGAAAGCAGTTCAATAACATGTTGTGAAAAGTGCAATGTTTTTTAGACTTGTTGGAAACAAAAACATGCTTCAAATATTTTAGAGTAAATAAATAATGAGTCAATAAAAGAATTATTTACACATCAATAATTTCCTTATTTGTAACAATTTGGGTTCAATTAAGATTGTTTCTCTTCTATCAACAATAAGCTAAAAAATATATAACTCGTGAAATTTCACAGGTGATCTGTTTCACAGATGAAGCCCAACCCACACGATCGTGCGGGTACCATCTGCTTTCCAGGGGTGGAGTAAAAACTTTTTGATTATTTTTTCCAGTGTCATTCGGATCAATATAGTGTTAATAACCAGAAGAATTTAATATTTAATGATACAAATATTTTGGATCTTAAAAGGGGGTTATCGTAGAACATGTGGAATTCTGGTTATTCAACCGAATATAATATTGATAAAAAGGAATATAAACATACCTTATAAGCGACACAACCATCTAAAAGTAATTCTGCGGTAGGAAGACTCCGAGTTCCCAATTTATTTTTCAGCTTAACTATTTCCATATTATTGAGTTCCCCTTGCGGGTTTCTTGTTTCAACATAAAACATTGTCAGTCCTTTTAAAGTTTGTAAACCCTGCAAATAGGAATATTATAGATATAAATTTATCAAAACATGTTTAGAGTAACGGCTTCAAAAACTCATATCAATAATTCACGTTTAATTTGTTTTAAGAATTACACAAATAATCAGATAAATCTTTATTAAGACTATTAACGTAGAATATTTGTATGGAAACTTTGTTTAAAGTACAACGGAAGTTAGTCAATCAATATTTTAATGAGCTACGCATGGAAGTATTCTCATGTCCATCACGCGCATTGCAATCTAGAATCGATCCAATCAATCGTTTGCAGTGTGGCCATAATCCCTTTAAATTACTTCATAACATGGTAGCTTGAGGGATCACGCAGTCATTTGCCCCCCAAAAAAGCCATTTTATTCCAAATTAAATAAACAAAACAGTATATTCATCATTAAATTGTTAAGTTCACAGCTTTTCGTGGTAGAAAAGTTATAGTTCATCGTCATTTCGTTTATTCCAGCCGTTGCTCCGCCGACTCCGGCACGCCGTCTTTCACAAGTCTGCAATGTTCATTTCCCTTTGTCCTTGAGGTGCGGCTGCTCCCGCAAACTCAAAACTGAAGAGCGGAGTCATTCCGAAAAATTGAAGGAGATCGAGAGTCTCGTCAACTGGTGAGACGACCCTTTAAGCTCCCTCGATAGGCGACTTTCCCACCCCCAATCACCTCTGATTGGCGAGTGTAACAGATCTGCATATGACTCTTCTCACTTTAGTTCCACTCCATTGGTACTTGAAGTCAGTAGGACGGTGCGTCTGATCCCAACTATGGCACTGTATCTTGTTCACCATCTGGAGGGCTATAAATAGCCCTGTCATATTGACACTAAAAGTGTATCTTTGTCACGACAGCCGACATTCCCCTTCATTCAAGTCGATTGCAGCTCACATATGTGAGGGGAACCCAACACAATGGATGTTGGTCCCCGGAGCTTCCTTCATATTGAACGTTGAGACTAAAGATCGTCTGAATATCGGAGAAAGAGAAGGTGTGGCGACATCAAAGCCGTTTTCCGAATAGGCTCACATGTGTTGCCCCCTACATACGAGAGAAGAATAGCCAGTCTTTTTTGGGAGATACAATGTCCCATCTGGACCGCTGGTCACCCTGTGCGTCAATCTTGACAAATATTGTTGGGGAGTGTTCTACTAATGAGCAGACGGTTACAGCAGAAAACACCCAGTGCAATATGTGAGCTGTAAGTATTTCTGTTTATTCTGATTCAAAATACCTGAACCTTTTTTGGTCTTTTATTTTTGTATGGTTGTTTTTGTGTTAAAAAATATCATTTTACATCTTACCTCTAGTAAATATGCTAATTTATCTTTAGGTAATTAAATGTTAAATTATTAAAATTATTAATTTTATGCGTTAAATTAAAACTGAAAATTATTTGTTAACTATTTTAATGTTACCTATATATATATATATATATATATACAAGGGGTGATCAAATGAAAAGGTACGAAACGACATAAAAATGAAACAGTTAAATATTTGCATATTCCGCCAAGGGAGAATGTAGCGAGACATCTCGGGATGCCATTGGAGACTCTGACTGGGATCGGATGATGCGCGGGTGCCCGCATGCGCAGGAGAGAGCAAAGGCTCTTATAAAAAGCGGCGTCCAAATGATGCGAGCACAGAATTACTCGAGCACAGAAAAAGCATTAACTCCAATGTGTACTGTGAGACACTCCGACGCCTACGCAGGTCCATCAAGAACAAAAGACCGGGGCTGCTCACGGAGGGTGTGGTTCTGCTCCATGATAACGCGCGTCCACACGTCTCCAGAGTCACACAAATGGATCTGGACAAGTTCCAATGGGAGACGTTGGACCATCCGTCCTACAGTCCGGACATGTCACCCTGCGATTTCCATGTGTTTGGTTCACTGAAGAAACACCTGAAAGGAAAGCGCTTCAACTCGGACGACGTACTCAAGGACACTGTGAAGGACTGGGTCTCGTCACAGCCACAGGAATTCTGGGAACAAGGAATCCTGCGGCATGTTCATCAGTGGGATCGTTGTGCTCAGGCCTATGGTGTATATTTTGAATAAAGTATATATTTGTACCCACCGTGTCGTTTCGTACCTTTTCATTTGATCACCCCTTGTATATATATAGGTTGCATTAAAATAGTTTTCTTACTGTCCTTTGTGTACATAAACTAGATCGACATGACACTATTTAGCAACACTAAGTTCACCTTTTTTATCTGTTCTTAAATAAGTTGTTTCACACATTTAGTTTTGATTCTACAAGAACTTAATGTTCCAAAGTAGCTCTAATGTTTAGTAGTCTTATAGTATTTGCTACGTTAGAGTTATTTTGGTTTTTCATTGTTGTTAAAAACATTGTTTAACAATCTTCAAGCTTATCAAAGCATTTGATCTCGCATTGGCTACACAGATGGACTAACTTTGGAATCTAGAAAAATTCAAAATATCACCATACACACACACTAAATGAATGGGTTCCTTCAACAAAATAAACCATGATGAACTTTATGATAATGTTTTAGAAAGAGACGACATGCCTGTATTTAAATCAATATAAATTAATATGAAAAAATTACATCCCCTAAAAATAAGTCTTAATGCATCTTTTGTAGCAAAAATTAATATAAAACCAGGTCTTATTTTCAGGCAAGCACAGTAGATTAGCAAACTTACTATCTCACAGTTATTTCATTATCAAACTACCAATATATAAATATATGATAGGAAAAAATACCTCTGAAACTTCATTATCTTGTACAATTCTAGCTAAAGTAAGAGCCATATTTGAATCAGTCGCCGAAGAAAACCATTTATACCCATACAAGCGATAAAAGCCGTTGTCAGGTACAGCAACAGTTTCTGTGCTGTTAGCTAAAAATAAATAAAATAAATTCATGTTAAATTATTATAGCAAGCGATATGCGTTTATTAGAAAAAACGCTATCTTATTAAAATCGCAATACTGATCAGAAGATTTTAAATCCAAGACATTAGTTGTTGTTTTTTTTAATTTAAACTCAACAAGATAATTAATGATATTTTAAAGCGCTGACTATGTTCAATGTACGTGGCTTTTAGAAAATACAAAGAGAAGTTTTGTGAGTCGTTTTATTAAAATAAGAACACTAAACAACATTTGCCTTTTTGTAATTTAATTCTAAAAGTTCAACTTTGTAGAAAAAATTACAAAGAATTTCAGCTGCAAAACTAGAGCCAAATAATGATCAATAATTAATAAATCCTGAGATTAATGAATCCACTAAGGTATGAAGACATTTGTTGGACAGTTATATATTAGGTGGACATAAAGCTGTAATTTCTTTTATATTTTCACTACCATGTTGTTTTTTTCTACCTATTATTATGCAGTATTAGAATATGGTTATAATTTCAAGTATTGTAACTACACTTCCACTCTGTCAATTTAGTTAGTAATTAAAATAA
The DNA here is from genome assembly GCA_019973975.1 of Trichonephila clavata. Lineage (NCBI taxonomy): Eukaryota > Metazoa > Arthropoda > Arachnida > Araneae > Nephilidae > Trichonephila > Trichonephila clavata. Next base: position 65,600 of record BMAO01028671.1, read on the forward strand.
ATAACTATGAAATTTATATTTTGAAGCTATTACATGGAGAAAGAAATAACGAGACATTTATATAACAAACATTACATATTACTCGATTTAGAAAACTTTTTTCCTGCTTTCGCTAGTAAATTCAATAGAGTTAATAACTCATTTTCGATAATAAAAAAAAAGTGGATAGTGCACTGTAAATTTTCAAATTTTGAGAGAAATATATGGTTAGTAGCTTTTTTATTTATTAGCTATGGTGTAATTGAGTAGTGATTTATTTAGTTTTTTAAATATGATTTTCAAATTTATCAATTGGAAAAGACCAGTGGTGCACACAGGAATTTTTGAAGGAGGGGAGGGTCCAAGGTCGAAAAGTCCACCATTTTCGTATCATGCTCCAATACGTCACCCCAAATTTTTTTTTTTTTTTTGACGATTTTCGGGAACAAAAGACAGTAAAAAAAATTAATTATTGAATAAATAGTTAGTATTAACTAATAAAATTAATTATTAACAACTAATACTTATTTAAATTTTGCTTACTATGTACATAGAATTATAATCAATCGAAAAAAATCAAGGGCTTTGGGGGGGTTCGGACACGGGGATCCCCCCCTTGTGTGCGCCACTGGAAGAGACTATACAAAAATCAAGTGTGTATAAATTTTAATAGAACATAAATTCTTCAAATTGCGCTCACCAACATCTGAGCCACCTCTTCTCTCAGTCATCCATTGTCCAGATGTCCAAAAAGTTTCGGGATCTCTAGAAATAAGTTTATTAAAGGCATTTACGAATCGTTCATTTGTTTCTCCAGAAACCTAGAAATATTTTTTTTAAAATTATCACAAATGCCAAATTTTAATTTAGAATGTGCAAAAGGGAAAAAAAACTAAGTATAACTGCAAATTTATAAGACTGTAGTTCACTTTTATCCAATCATAATTAATAATGCATTCATGTCCAAACATTTGCATAAAAAAGGAGAGAGAGGGAAGAAAAGAAAATGGAATGGATGTAAGGAATGTGTGTGGCAAGCACCGTAGGATCTTAATCCTAACATTACCAAAAAAAGTGTTATTAATAAATGCCAGACGTACATCATTTCCTGTATTAACGTTAAGGTTATCATACTATCAGAAAATATTTAAAAAATTAATTTGTTCTAAAAAAGAATTGAAAAAATTACAAGAGTGTCAAAACTGAATTATGTTAATAAATTTTCAAATTAAAATAATGGGAAAACTATGAAATGATAAAATATAAAAGTAAGTAAAAGAGAAGCAGAAAGTAAGTATGAGATGAACCAGAGGTCGTATTGGTGCTGGAGGATGAATGATCAACAGACACATTAAAAACCCACAACTTTTATTAAATTCAACTTCTGAAGTCTCAATAGTAAATATACGGAAGGAGTGAAGTCAATAATCGAACCCTATGTAAATATCAATATTACATGCTCACTGACCCAGGCAACAGTCAAAGTATATCTATTCATGAAAGACATTCGAAAATCAGGACACTGATCTAACTCGCACACAACACTAAAGTATATATTATTATTATTATATACAGGGGGTGTTCTCGAATTCATGGTACAAACTTTAAGGGTAGATACAGAACATTGTAACAGTCATTTATTATTTGGAATGTATAGGCGCAAATGAAGCGGCGAGGCGCTAACAGGAGAAATAAAAGAAAAGAGAAATGCAGTTATGGTTTGATTGCGTTGCCGGTAGGGGGCAGTAGATGTCTAGTCGCCGTTCAACATAATGCATCTCAGTAGGGGAAAGCGCCATTCGCAATTGGGCTGACATCTATGATGGGAGGCCTTACGTATGCCGAACAATGATACATGCATTGCATGAACGGCCGTGTAAAAGGTACCGGCAGAGCTGCGCTACGAATGTGTCACGTTCTGATCGTCTCACGTTTCCTCATTGACGAATGCCGGATCTCAGAATTTTTCAGGGCTTACATCTTCAACTTCGGCAACAGGTTTGTTCTACGTCACCAGACATGATGCTGGTCAACGAAAAGCTGCACGCAGTCCAAGCCTGCAAAAAAGCATGTTGAACGTTATGGCTTATAGACCTGAGTCAAGTACAAGAGCTGTTGCTCCTCATGTAATTGTGAGTCATCAGATCGTTTGTAGAGTGTTAAACGAAAATCGCATGCACCCCTTCTATTTTCAGTGAGTACAAGCTTTGAGTCCGGCAGACTAACTTCTCCGTCTGAACTTCTTCCAGTGGGTGATACAGCAATGGGGCTACAGTCAGATTTCATAGTTCATGTGCTATTTACAAATGAGGTAACGTTTACATGCAAGACTGTCTTTAATGCGCACAGTTCACATGTGTGGGCAACCGAGAATCCACAAGCTGCGCGACAACATGCGTATTAACAAGGATTTTGAGTGAATATGGGGGCTGGTGTCAACGACTTTTTGATATGCCCATACTACGGTCGTGACTTAATGGCGAATGTTATCTTATTTTTCTGGAACAGGTATTACCAAAACTGCTGCAGGATGTTCCAATCGCCATTCGTAACCGCATGTGGTTTCAGAGTGATGGGGAGCCAGACCACTTCAGCGCTGATGTGCACATTTAACTGAATGCCACGTTTGGGGCGCGATGGATTGGGTGTGGTGGAACAGCCCTCCCCCCCCCCCCGCCGATCTTCCGATTTGTCGAGCTTCGATTACTTTTCATAGGGACATCTGAAGAATCTTGTTTATGCGACTCCGCTTGACTCAGATGAGGATCTCGTTGCTCGAATATCCGAAGCTGCTTCATGTGTGCGTGAAATACCTGCCATCGTTGAACGTGTACGCCAATCGCTCCACCGACGCTGTCAAGCATGCATTGCAATTAGTAGGAGCGATTTTGAACAACTATTGTAAACATTACACTTGTCAACGACGCTTTGAATAAACAATTTGTCCTTCCTTTCGTCTCTTATTTGTTTGTGTTAATGCCTCACCGCATCACTTGCGCCCATACATTCCTGTACAATAAATTATTGTTATAATATCCTCTACCTACCTTTAAAGTTTGTACCAAGGAACCACCTAGTATATAGATAGATAGGAATTATTTTGATAAAATTCATTTGGGATATTTTAGTTGAGAAGAGTAAAATCAAAGTAGATTGCATAACTTCTAAAATACTTGCGCTTGATTCTGATTCAGCGTTGTCTGTGAGTCCTAATCCACCATACTTAGTTTGTTCTCTTTGTATATATCGAAATATAATCGTCTTACATCAAGGGTGTCAAACTCAAAGGCTGACTTGGGTTAAATAAACAAGATTTAACTTAAGGTGGGTCGCATAGAAAATCAATTTTCATAGAAACGTAGGTTTATTTCGAACAATGCATTATAATATACAAAGGTGGCCAAAATTTTGGACACTTCTTAAAATTGTTATGTTTTTTAAGTATGCATGCTTATAGAAAAAGTTACGCTGCATAAAGTACAAAGTTTTTTATATCATTTTAAGGATAATTTAAAACTGAAGTCAATGCAAAAACAAAATTCAAATATTTGCTACGCAAAATAAGTTATGCAGCAATAACTATCGATATACGTAAGATATACTGATGTGATAGCAGTAAGTCATCAATGCTTAGTGGAGTCGCCTTTATTTTTTATTATAGCTTCATATCGAGGTTTCATTGAGCTGAAAATAGTTTAAGTTCTTCTTTCGTTATTACATACGATGCCAGGAAACAATTATATCTTCAATTAGTTCGTTTTTATTTCATGGGTACCTCATTCGGGCAAGAGTTTTCAAACGGTGAAACGAGTTTTCGATAGGATTAAGGACAGGACTGTTTCCTGGCCAGGACAACAATGATATTTAGTCAAGAAGCAATTAATTTCAAATAGAAGAGTAGACTGGACACAGAGAAAGAGATGTATGACGAGAAAATGGTCTTTCCTTTGTTAAAATTGTAAGATAGGTGGGTGGTTCATCTGGAGACTGAAAGTTTTGTTTAAGGTATTAGGAAACAATTTTAATAAAAAACAAAGCATGAAAAGGCCGAGAAAGGTGTACTCCATCATTCTAGAGCCCAAAATTCTACCTTTCATTAGGGATCTATTTACCAATTATGGTTCATTTATTTTTTAGTAAGATTCTGCTCCTTGCCACACAGTAAAGTAACCGAAAGATTGGTCTCGTTCTAAGATCATTGAGTTGTTGTCCTGGCCAGAAAATAGTCCTGATCTCAATCCTATCGAACAATGATGGCACCATTTGAAAACTCTTGCCCGAATGAGGTACCCATGAAATAAAAAGGAACTAAGCGAGGATATAATTGTTTCCTGGTATCATGTGATAACAAAGGAAGAGCTTAAAACTTTTTTCAGCTCAGTGAAACACCAATGTGAATCTGTAACATAAAATAAAGACTACCCCACTAAGCATTGATAACTCTCTGCTACCATCAATATCTGATGTATATCGATAGTTATTGCAGCATGACTTTTTTTTGCTTTGCAAATATTTAAATTTTTTTTATTGAATTTAGTATTATATTATCTTTAAAAGGATATAAAAAACTTTGCATTTTGTGCAACATAACATTTTCTATAAGCATACAAATTTGAAAAACATATTTTTAAAAAGTTTCCACAATTTTGGCCACCACTGTATGCGTGTATATATATAAGAGAGAACAAGAAAAATTTAATATGACAAGTTCTGACACTTGACATATCTCTTCTCTGTTACTATCTTTCCTATTTCGGGAGAAATTTTGATATTTTATTATATATTATTGTGTGCCAATATACTTGCCGGACCACAAAAATACTCGTTGTGGGCCGCGAGTTTGACACCCCTGTCTTACATATTTGAAAATACTTACAGATTTTTTCCACGACAGTATTGTCTTTGCTGCTCCGTCTGTCATAGCCAAAGGGCACGTATATAATCCAGCTGAAGGTGAATATAAGTATATCTTACATATTTGATGCAGGCGACTGTAATTAAAGAAAAAGCGGATTGCCTTACTTTCAAATATTTAAGTACAACTGTAAACAGACTTCCGAATTGAAAATTAAATATGTACCTCCAAAGATGTAGCTTTTGCTCATATGGAATAGCTACGATGCCTTCTTCAGAACTAATATCGTGCTGTTTTTTCCAAGCATGACATGTTCGCAATTCATCAGTGCGTCGACCCCATACATCTATGTTTTCTAAAGATGGTAAATTCAGTTCGCATTCCCAACCAAGATCATCTATCTCATCGACAATTCTATCTCCAAAACGTTGAAGATCATCAGATATTTCTCTTTTGACCTTGAAAAAAAAAGCTAGAGAATAAGTAAAATGGAAGTTTCTTATAAATTAAAAGAAAAATCATGAATTGGATCTTTTATTTTTTTTTAATGAATATGGACACAGATATATATTAATAGAAATACTTGATTATACTTTAGTAATGTTGATTTGAACAAAAATCTCTCGGGTCTTGGAATTTATTTCTGATTCAATTACTGTTTTATTTGTTTCTTGAACCAGTTTTAAAATTTATTTCCTTCAAATTAATTATTATTTTAGAAAAAAAATAGACATTAAACAATTTAGACAGATTTAAAAATTAATATCGTTAATATAATTTATCTTTCATTCATTCTGTATTCATTAAGTACGCTCCTGGCCACACAAAATGCAACTACAACAAGGACCAGAGATATCACAGCGAAATTTATTTGGCATATAACATGTTGCACAAAGATCAAACGTTTCAAATTACAGCCTCTTGTGACGTGTGGATGATGACAAAATCAGTAGTTCGTGTAGCTGTCATTGTTGGTTATAACCGATGCCACACGCATCGGCATAGAGTCAAAGAGGCTTTGGATGTATCATTGGGGTACAGCACTCCATGCGGATTCCACATATTGCCGAAGTTGATCTGGGGTGGCAGCGGTTGGTGTATCCCTTACCAGTCATTGTGCAAGCATAGTCCACACGTTTTCGATTGGCGATGGATTGAGAGAACCAGCAGGTCAAGGAAGCAACTCAATCTGCTGGGTAAAGAAGAACTCTTGAACATTGCATGTCATGTGTGGTCATGCATTTTCCTGTTGGAATATGGCTGATAGCAAGCTCTGAATGTATGGGAGGATCACGGGTTCCAACACCTCAGAGATGTATCGCTGGGTGTTCAGTATACCAGCAATACGTACTAGAGGGGTGTGGCAGTGAAATCCTATATCACCCCAAATCATGATACTGGGTGCAGGACCAGTGTGGCGATGCACAACGCAACAGTTCAGCAGCCTCTCACCACTGCGTCTCCAAACTCGAATCTGACCATCGTGATGTTGCAGGCAGAAGCGGTATTCACCAGTAAACACAATATCGTTCCATTCCGTTGTCCATGCCTGTCGTTCATCGCACCATTGGTGACACAAACGCTGTGGTTTCCAGTTAAGGGTAAATGAAGTAATAGACACCTAGCAGACATTCCACTCCGCTGCAAATGGCGTCGAATGGTACGAGCAGACACCGAATGATGCGAACAGTCTGAATCTGTTGTGCTGTGGTTCGGGAGGTGGCTGCGCGATTCATCGATGCCATGCGCACAATCCGTCTGTCCTTAGGGCCAGTGGGGCAACGAGGTGCGTGCGATTGGCTCGTTGGTCCATCGTTTCCTTTTGCATCCAGTGATGAGAGATCCGTATCACAGTGGCTTGGTTTCTTCCGACACGTTGTCCGATTTTTGTGAAGATAACCCGCAATCTCTAAAGGCAACTATTCTTCCTCAGTCGAATTCAGAAACTTATTCAAAAGACGCTCGATGTCTTCCATAAGGCATAAGTAAACAATTTACGCGATAAAAACTGCACGAAAAAACAATTGCCGTACATCAAATCGCCATTCTGTTTTCCTCTTACATAGCGCGTGCAGATGACGCTACGCTCCCCCGTGATGCGCATCTGCGTTATAATGTTAAGGATTTGTATATTTTATCGCCGTAAATGCATGATGTAAATTTCGCATGATTTAAATGTTTCCTTCAGGGTGTTGCATTTTGTGGGGCCACCAGTGTAATTAAATATTCAACGATACTTTAACGTGTTTATGTTAAACTCTCTTAATAGGAAGACGAGTAAATAAAAATATTAAAAAATTATATTAAATTACATAAATAAGAAGCTATCAAAAAATTTAAGCTGGTTTAGATGCTTGAATTATAGAGACTATATAAAGAAAATGTATTTCAAAAAAATGTAAATTTATTTATAATGATCAGTCGATGACTTGTATGAATAACTTATACATCTAAGCAGTTCCCATAAATTACAGTCGAAACTCTATTTAACGAAGTCGCTAAATCCCGAAAACAAATTCGTTACATAGAAAATTCGCTGCATAGAGAGGTTCATCTTTTCTACTTTATAAACCCCATAAAATAAACTTTAAATTCATAAATAATGTATATTAAAAAAGTAATTATTCACACTTTTTTGTAAATTAATATCTATTCACTTCATATATCTTACCCATAAAAAAAAAAAAAATGAAGAAAAACTGCAAGGAAAACAAGAAAAAAGAATGTTGAGGAATATACTGTATTTGCAACAATAAAAAAATAATTTTATATTAAAATTAATTAATTTTAAGGACATTTTCTAATTTAAAGTATACAAGTAATTTTAAACATGCATTCTTTCATAATTAGAAATTCTAAACAGACAATACACAAAATGCGTCCTTAAATTTAATTACTCATAAAATCTGTTAATTTTGTGTTTGAGTTTTTTATTTGAAAAAATGCTTTGTTTCATAATACGTCTCACATCTTTGCAATGCAACAGAAATCCCTTCAGGTTAATTTTTTTATTTCTTTTCTTAAATTTTTCTAGCCCTCCATTGCTACCCAGTAATTGGTCGTATCCCAATGCCTTCGCAAATTGAAGAGCTTTCTCTATAACTAAAGTTCCAGATATTGGAACATTATTATGTCGCATTGTGTGTATCCACTTCAAAACTGCCTCGTTGACATCTTCTTAGACACATGTTCTTAAACGTTTTAAAAAAGAATTCAATGAATCATAGTTTTGTAACTTATCTCAATTGTTTATAATAGTTGATAAGCTGTTTGGAGGAATATCAAATTTTAAAGCAATATTCTTTTTCTCGGCGCCTTTACTACTTCCTGAAGAATTAAATTTTTTTATTTGATGCTCAAGCACATACATTTTGACATTTTCGAGCTAGAAAAACAAAGTTACCTGTACGAATGATCAAAACTACAAATGAACGGCAACTAATTCAAGGACACGAGACAACTCCACTGAGGGTGAAAGGCGATATCGAAGAAGTTTCTTGGTTACACATAGTACCCTTTTTCAAAAAATTCTTTTGGAGACAGTCCCAGTAAAAATAATTCACATTTATATTCATATTATATTATTAAGTTGATTCTCAAAGCAAAAAGTCAGTTTGACCAGCCAATATTCTACAATTTTAGAAAATTAAAAATGTTTGAAGTTTTTTCAAGCTTTTATAAAGTGCTCAATTTTTAAAATTTTTTAGTCCTTTCAAGTGATTTATGTTTCTTTGATTATTGCAAACAAAAGTTAGAAATGGATTTGAAAATCTGTTCTTTAGTGGATTTTTAATAATTAATCTTCTAGCTAAACCAAGAAAAAACAACAAAAAATTTTAAATATTAACTATAGCAATTTTTTAAAAAATAACTAGAAATCCCAGACCTAATTCCATACTAACTTTTATAGAACATATATTTGGCAGTATCTTCAAAAACTTTCAAAACTCTATCTTGAACAGAAAGAAAGCCTTAGGGATTAGAAAATACCTACATCTTCAAAATTAAAAGTCCGAGAAAAACGCATTTAAAGTTTGTAAAGGCATTGAACAAAAACATATAATGCCTGTAAACCTCTAATTTTTAATATGTTATTTCTTAACTTATTTTCTATATATTAAAACACTACTTCAATTACTTATGACTGAAAACATTTTTTTTTTAATATCAAAAAATAGTTTTGCATTATATTGATGGTGTTTGTAACGACGACATGTTGTGTGTTCAGCCTAATCTTAACAAAATATATTCACAAAAGTTTTGAAACACAAATCCATTTATGTACAATATATATAGTTATGATACTAACTTAATCTAAAAATCACCGGTTTGCACATAAAATTTAATTTTTTTAGTTTTTTTTTTTTTAAATTGGGGATATTTAGAAATATTTTAAATCACCCAGCAAGAACACTTTAATACAATAATATATTTCTACTATATGTTTGCTATATTATAGTTTGGCGTATAGTGGAAATATTCAGTTTTATCTGCAACATTTGTTTTTTGAAGTCTTATTGCAGTGAAGGGCTGGTTTTCAGATATATAATTTTCAGTAGCATTCCATATCTTCCAAATATTGTTTCTCATAGCAACCTGAGAAAGTTTTGACCGTGGCATCTTCTCAACAGGAAAAAATTAATGGAAAAGCTTCTAAGTCATAAACTATTTTTTTAAAGAATAGTTGGACTTAAAGTCAGTCTGAATTAAGTAACAGCATGAACTTAAAACATAATCAAGAAGAAAGGATTTGAATTTAATTAATAACTTTAATTAATGAAATAATTAATTAAGAGATTGAAATTAATAACCATTTCACGCTGAAAGAGTGTGGATTGTGCTCAAAAATATTTTTAATTAATTCAACTTAAGAATGGAAAAATGCTTTAAACTGAAACCAGAACCAAAATCTATTCTCAAAAAACTTCAAATGTCTTAAAAACTAATTTGTCAATTGGATCTGAAATTTGGTGGCAAGCTTCCCAATAATAGAAAGCCCCCCCCCCAAAAAAAATGCAAAAAAGAATCAGAATTATTGAAATGTTTAGGGTACTGTGTAGCCTTAAATGGACAATGGGAGTTAAAGGTTGCACTTCTTGGATGAAACACACAGAATTCTATTGCTCTCGGCGAGTTAGGCACCTATTAAAACCAATTCAAGATTTATGAACACCATTGAATGTGTTAAAAGGGAGAAAAACTTGAAATGCCCAGAAATACTTTAAAAAAGGGGGGGGGGATTTAATTACAAAAAAAGAAGTTCGTTATATAGAAAATGCACTTCGCTATTGGGAGGTTATTTCACGAAGAAAATCGTGAAATGCTCTTGGTTCCAGGAAAAAGTTCGAGGTATAAGAAAATTCGCAATGTAGAGCTTCGTAATATGGAGGCTCGACTGTATATATATGTACTTAATAGCGGGCTTAATTAGCTGAATTAAAATAAGCATAAGTAGTATAACTGGACTGAATAGGTAAGAAATAAGTAGCCACAATAGTACAATAGTAGATAATGGAGGTTCGTAATATAGAGGCTCGAATGTATTTTTATAAAACTGGTTATTATTTTTGTTGCTGTGTTTTCACCACTTGCATATCTAAAATATGGATAAAATCTTCTACGAAAACCTTTATCGTCTTATCTCCAGGCCTTTTTTTTTCGGGGGGGGGGGGCACCAACTCCAGATGATCTCGGACGTTAAAAAACAAAAATTCATTTTAATCAAACAAGTCATTAGTTTTACATAAAGTCATTTAATCATTTTCATGAAATATGCAAAAAGGTTTTAGTTGTCAATCCGTCGACCAATAGATACAAGCATTTTCTACAAAGACACAAGTAACTCAAATACACAGAGATAACACAGTTTGTAGAAAGTAAAAAATAAAAAAGTTAAATTTATACTTGATTGGTCCATTTCAAATTACAAAAGAATTCCGATTTACCGAAATTCTCTCTCTCTCTCTCTCTCTCTCTCTGATATTAAACAGTAAAAGAATAAAAATTTTCCAATTCACGCATTACAAGTAAGTAAAAAAGTCATTGACACGCATATCAGAAACTCGAGATATATTAACCTATAAATATCTTTTGATATTCTATCAAATAATTTACAAAACTAAATATGAGCCTAGAAAAATCTTGGGGTTAAATTATTAGTAATGATCGTTTAACTTTTGTTTAACTTCGTTTCTAAAATTATGCCAGAGATTGTTGAATAATATTACACATTCAGCAATCTTATTGTACTAATGCAGTAATAAATAACTCTGATGTGAAATCATTTTTGAGATGAAACGACCTCATTATCACAAAAACTTTTTCTTTTTGACCTTCACTCTATTTGTTATCATTCATATTATCAGCACAAAATTCGTATCCTTATGGTCTTTTCTAAAGCTTATGTAACATCTAAGTGCAATTGAATAATCGATGCAATGCTTACAGTTTCATTAACATTAATAGAAATGATGATTTTTTTTTTAGAAAATACTTTTTACTACATATTTTTTTAACATAATTATTAAAAAAATGTATATTACATGAGCAATGTCACATCTCTTATCTTGAAATAAAATAATATTAATAATTTGCATGAGAGTTAAATATCTATAAAATGTGAATGATACAATAGTTTATCAAATATGATGTCATTATCATCGTGTGTGTAAAAGACAAGAAAAAGCGTTCTTAGGTAACTGTGTGCTCAGAATGCCCTAGTCACTGAATTAGGGATAGCACGAATTGGGCTTCTTCTGGCCTTGTTAATGGCTGGCAAAAGACGAGGGGAGAAATTCAAGTAAAACATTTTTTTGCAATTTTCAGTA